>MU226977.1:804955-819448 GCA_018584345.1 Thuja plicata | reverse complement strand
TTACTATGTCAGTTTGGTTCTAGCATTCAAGCCATCTTGCGATCACACACACACTTTTCAATTGTCAAATTCTCGACGCTTCTCAAGTCATAGACGCTGCCCCGCCAATACTGAGCATCAAGAACAGCATTTCGGAAGGAGTAGAGAGAAACAATAGAAGCTTCAAGCACCGAGGGGTTTGCATTTACTTGTCTTCATTTCTCTTGCTCGTACATTTTATTGCTCACATTTCTGTTATTCGTTTAGTAGTTATTGCGTGCTTGATTTGCATTCATTTGTGAACCTTTGCTACTAACCCCCGCCCTTGGAAAGCTGTGGGAAACCGGAGAGAGAGGCGTACAATAACATCTCTCTTTTGGTGGATGTCTGGAGATTGGGCTCTAGGTATAGGATAATATATCCTAACAAAGCTCAAGTTGCAACAATGGTATGTTGAAGCCCTAAGCAACAAAAGAAAAGGGTTTTAGAAAGGCTCCCTTAACCTTAACCTTAAGAACAATCTGAACACAACCATTCCTCCCAATACTTAACCTCCCAATACTAAACCAATTAATAAAGATAGTTAGAATAGATGAATAATAAGGATAATTCAACCAAGTGACAACGGTCAATTTTAGGTATCTACAATTACCAGTTACAACACTCTAATAAGTCAACTACCAAGTTAAAAAAGAATTGCATTTAAAAATATCAAAGCCTCTTAATCACTCTCCAACACCAAGTAGTTTTTCATTTCTTTCATTTACATGTAATTTTTTTATTGATTTAAAGAGGTTATTCTTTTACATGTAGATAATCATTTATAGGAGATAAGTGCTACTTATTATCCTTGATATAAAAGCATACAATATAGAGTTGCCATAAATTATTAAGGTGTGAATCAATATTGAGAAATATAATTAAATTAAAAGATAATAATAAAATTAAACAATATATACCACAAATTACAAAGTGTGCTATTAGATCATCATGTTTTGTCTATTATCTACGAAATTGAAAGTGTATTATCAAATTTATCTTCAACCATTTATTAATTTAATAATATTAAGAACCCACATCTAATCTAGATGTCCCTTGTTTAATTTTTCACTAAATAAATTATTTATAACTCACACATAATTGAATATTTTTTTCCCTATCTTTTGTTCAACGAGTACCCTAAATAAATTGCTATGTGGAAAACAACCACCACACTATACCGTACACCACTCAATCATGACCATTCAAAAGAATTCACCCTCAACCAAAAGTAATAAAAATGATATAAAACTAAAAAACAATTACTTAAATTTTTATTTTTTCTTTCAAATTAAAAAAATAAAATTTAATATATATATCTATATATTAAAGAAATTTAAACTCAACACTACTTAAATACTTACAACATGTCTATACCATTACATTAATATATTTTTACTTATTCCTTAACGTAGGTCCATGTTTTGATTTCCCAAGACACTACCATATCACCAAATTTAATGTTGTCCTCTCAATGATTTGTCCCTTCCTCAAAACCCAACTCTTCACCACATCAGAAAACCACTCCTGTAAAGAATTTTTAATTTTTTGTCACAGCGCATTGGATTCCACTCAAGCAAGCAGAGGTGGCAAACACTCGTATTCATTTAAATTCTATTCCCTCCCTAATGGAGAGTTTTATTCCGCGCTTCGCCACCCACGTACATTACACGCCATTTTTATTGGAGCTTTCTCCTCAAATCCCTCTACTTGTCAGTGCTTTGAATCTTTATTGTAGATATTTATGCAGTATGCATTTGCATGCGAGAATAGTTCTTGGTGAGGATCAATTGTTGCTTGTAAAACTCATCTTTTCGCGCTACTGAGAAATGAGCTGTGAGGAATTGGGGGAGAAAATCATGGATTTAGCTTTGGCAAATGGGGAAATGAAAAGGGTGGTGGATGTTCGCTCTGACACAGTGACAAAGCCGACAGATGCCATGCGGGTAGCAATGGCGCAGGCCCAGGTGGACGACGACGTCCTCTGTTCGGATCCCACGGCTGCCACCTTGCAGCAGCAAATGGCAAAAATCATGGGCAAAGAAGCGGCTCTGTTTGTGCCCTCTGGTACCATGGGCAACTTAATCAGCGTTCTTGTTCACTGCGAGGTTTGTAATATGGTTTCTTTCTTTGCCTGTTCTGAGAATTGCAGTTGAAATTCTATCAACTCTGTTACACTATATACTGAACTTTGTGAATGGACCTGGTCGAGATACTGTACTGTTATTTGGGGAACAAGTAATTTGTAAGATGTCTCGCTTGAATGAAATAGAGATTGTACTTCTTTACCCATTTTAGGAAGCTGCCATTGTTCATGGCCATTTTACAAATGTTTACAAGCGGCACCTGCAACATTAAGAGGTGCAGTTGGATGACAGAGAGGGAATGTGGGCATTTGCCAACTGAAAGTGTTTTGCTTACTGAGGAGTATAGTTTATTTCCCCATAGAGTGAGACAATTTGGCTGACAAAATATTTCATGGTCTGGATTTTTTGGGCTTGAAAGACCACAAGTAAAGGCCTATTAGCTAACTGTAACCTGATATATAAATTTTATCGTCAAGTTTACAAAGCAAAGCTTGTCATCGTTTTCTAATGGTTGAATTCAGACTTCACAGTTGAATCCTGATAAATTGTCACATAATTTTTTCTGAAGTTAAATTCTTACTATACAAGTAAATATTCTCTGGAAGAAAGATCTTTCTTTTCTTAAAAATTGTTTCTATTTGGACTTGGTAGTATTTTTTAAGAAAAAAGAATGATAAAAAGAAGAATAAGTGCGATGATAAACAGACTAAGACGCTAGTTTTATCTTTTGTCAAGTTTTTTGGTGTTGTTTATACGCTTGGACGTGATGAGCAGAATTGTCCTATGAGCAGATAAGTAAATGCTTATATTTGATTTTGAAAGTCATCTTTATTTTTCCCAATTTGGTTATCTAGTGGGAGTTGGGTATCTTTTAAGGCTTAAGTTCACTTTTTCAAAAGATGAAATTCCGGGGTTTTCTAACGGGTCCATAGCCCAAAACCAACAACAAAAAAGGAATTAACAATAAAATCAAAACATCTGTCAAAGCAACACCAACAGGGGTGAGGCGGACTATGAATCTACAACCATAAACATAGTCGACACAGGTCAAGCCAAACGTCCCTTTCCTATGAGAGTGAAGGACCATATGTCCCAAAAATTGTTTTTTTGGAGCAGCTTTTCTATTGTTAACCATAGTCCAACCCATTATATCCTCCTCACATTTCAAAGAAATAGTAGAGGTAGACAAAGATTGATTGATCATGTCTAGTGGAAAGCCCAATATTGTTTACCTCTATAACCTATTTGTTAAATTGAGATAATGTCAAATATAATGTCATTAGATTTCCACAATCCATGAAATTTTAATTGCCAAAGCTTCTGGATTCACTTGCGTATATAATTTTGGATTTGATTGATCATGTTTGATGCAAAAGTTATATACACAATTGAATCCAGAAGCATTGGCAATTAAAATTTCAAATTTTCTTAGTGGCAAGGCCCTTAACCCCTACCTTTAGTCTCTCCTAGTTCCATCTAACCTTGTTGGTGGAGCACTCACTAATATTTTGCTGTACTAGCAAGATTTGGGTTTGTTAACATTTTAGCAACTCTACTGGGAAGAGGTTTGACTTTTACTCATCATTTTAGTATTTTACTCATATGTTGGTCAACTATGTCTTGTTTGTTGAACCTCTTCATGCAGGGCGGCTAAACTGTTAAGAGTGGTGAGATCCTCAACCCTTGCATTTGGGCTCCCCTAGTTCTCTCAACCTCTCTACTGGTTCACTCATTAATAGTTTAAGCTTTTCACGTAGCTGCAAGACCAGGGCTTGTCAACAAAAGCAAAACCTGAAGACCATGTCATAGTGTTGAAACCAGTGAAACTTTGGGACTCACACCCCCACCAAAACCTCGAAGTACCCGTCCCCGGGACATCCCCACACCAGGTCCTTGGAGTACACGAATACCCCCACCTCCGCCATTCCGCAACCACGCCGCCGCCAGGACAGATACTTGAATTGATCATGTCTGGTGGAAAGCCCAATATTGTTTACCTCTATAACCTATTTGTTAAATTGAGATAATGTTAAATATAATGTCATTAGATTTCCACAATCCATAAAATTTTAATTGCCAATGCTTCTAGATTCAATTGCGTATATAATTTTGGATTTGATTGATCATGTTTGATGCAAAAATTATATACACAATTGAATCCAGAAGCATTGGCAATTAAAATGTCAATTTTTCTAAGTGGCGAGGCCCTCAAGCCCTACCTTTAGTGTCGCCTAGTTCCATCTAACCTTATTGGTGGAGCACTCACTAAAATTTTTCTGTACTAGCAAGATTTGGGTTTGTTAACATCATAGCAACTCTATTGGAAAGAGGTTTGACTTTTACTCATCATTTTGGTATTTTACTCATCTGTATCTTGTTTGTTGAACCTCTTCACGCAGGGCAGCTAAACTGTTAAGAGTGGTGAGATCCTCAACCCTTGCATTTGGGCTCCCCTAGTTCTCTCAACCTCTCTACAAGTTCACTCATTAATAGTTTAACCTTTTCACATAGTTGCAAGACCAAGGCTTGTCAACAAAAGAAAAACTTGAAGACCATGTCATAGTGTTGATACCAGTGAAACTCGGGGACTCACACCCCCACCAAAACCTCAAAGTACCTGTCCCCGGGATGTCCCCGCATCGGGTTCTTGGAGTACCTGAGTACCTCCACCTCCGCCATTCCGCAACCACGTCGCCACCAGAACGGATACTTGAATTTCTATTTGAATTTTGATTTTTGAATGTTACTATTGGGTATGTACTATGTTACTATGTTGAATGTTCAATGGTTCTGGTTCGTGTTGCAATTTTTCTATGTTCAAGTATTCAATTTGGTATGTTATACAAAAAATATTATTTCATAACTAGCATTTCAAGTTCTATATGTAATATGTATAGTATGCAGCACCCCCCTCCCTCAGCCCTGCCCCCTGTCGCCGTCCCGAAATTGAGGCCCTTTGTCCCCCCGTCCCAGAAACTCGTCCAGACGTCCCCCCACGCGGGTGTTACATTGGTTAAAACCTGAAAGGAGATGGAAGGAAAGACCAACTAATAGTATCAGAAGCTCTAAATCTTTATCTAGACATGGCCACACTCATCTTTGAAGTTGCTAGACTAGGAGAAAACACAAGTAGAACACATGTCCGTGGGGAAGCACAAACCAGGAGGCAAAGGAGGAGATATATCCCCAAATTCCTTTTGACGTACATCAGCTTGTACTTAACTAACAAAAGGTGAATGATTGAGGGGCTTAAACACAGGGAATTGTTCAACATTGTCTAAGAATCTAACAAGGTCTGTTTGATAGATAAGAGTGATAAATAGGTGCTTATCCACCATGTATTCATTTTTGGGTTTTTGGTTTACCAAAAAGGGCAATCCATTGCCACATGACCTACTTGGCAACAACTTCTACATCTAAAAGCTAGGTTTTCATAGTTAGTGACCTGTTTTAAAATATTATCCTCCACCTTTGGATCCTTGCAAAATTAGAGTGGATCAGACAATCAATTTCCAAGATTAAAGCAAGAAACATTCCTAGAGTATTGCTAATACCCTAGAACATGAATCTACCTAGAAATGGAGTAAGCAATAAGCTAGCCACACCCAAACAAGTAAAACTGAAAAGGATTGTGGCAATGGATTACATTAGAAATCGTGGCTTGACCTGTAAAGCATTTTTATCCCATAACCATGGTCCTTTCTCCATGATTAGGGTCCTATCTTCAAGTGATTGACAAAGAAAAACAAAAAACCCTTATTTTATTACCATAACCCTATTTCTTTATTGCAAAACTCTCAAATCACTGGAAATGTATGATGGGTGATTGGATTTTATCTTGGTTTAATTTGGAAGAGGGGATAATACATATTTTCAATGTACAAGATATCACTTTGTATTTTCTATAAAGTAAAAGATCTGCTGAAAATACTCAGTTTTCAAAGGTCCTTCTTTTGCTTCTCCATATAGCAACTATTAGAATTCATTTGGTTTAGCTCTCTTTCTATGTATTGCTGCCTTTCTTGATTATTTTAAGAATTGCTATCTTTATCCTTTGGTTTGATAGTTGTAAAATTAAGAAAGCAAAAATTTTCTTTATTGTTATGGCTTTGTTTCAGGTGCGAGGTAGTGAAGTGATACTTGGATCAAATAGCCACATACATGTTTATGAAAATGGTGGAATTTCAACAATTGGGCATGTCTATCCCCATCTGGTTGAGAATGAAGCAGATGGTACAATGGACATAAAAAAAGTAGAAGCTGCAATCCGGCCTTCTGGTGATTATGACATGTATTATCCTACAACACGCCTTATATGCATAGAAAACACACATGCAAAGTAAGTTAGTGCTCCGCCCTCTGGAATCTCTTTATTTTTATACACAATTTTAACTATATTAAACAGCCAAATTTAAGGGAACCGAGAAATCGCTTCAGTTCATAAATTCCATGGTTATACAAAATTACAAATGATATAAACTCTGTAGAAGAACAAGGCCAGCAGTTTCATGCTTTTTTGTCAGTGCTTTCTAGTTTTTAGTCTTTTTAGAATTTCAGAAGAAACTCTTTCTTGGATGCAGCCATGGTTCTTGAAAATTTCTTGATATAGATGTTCACATTATTGTAATCCTAGTTAGTGTTAAATTCTTAGAACTTATGAATATAAGCTTCCTCAAATTGGTGGGTAATAATTAATTTTACAATACAGGGTTTTTGAGAGGAGCAATTGTTATAATGATTACTTATCCTGAACCTCTTCTGACTACAATCCCAGTTTATACTAAGATGGAACAATTGTCATAACAATAACCTTTTAAGATCAGCTGGTAATTTTTCTTGTGTATGCAGCCACCACTAGAAATACATAGAAACCTGTCAGATGTGGATTCTTAGCCAAATGATTTTCTAAGCTTGATATCTCTTCCTGTTCAAAAGTTCTTTGTGACAATTACAAAATTTGTCTAGTATAGATAAAAAAACCATTTTTCTCCTTTTTATAATACTTACTGTAACATTAGTGTGTGAACTACAGCATCACTGCTGCCTCAGTCAGATAATCTTTAACTCAGAACATCTTGTGAAAGAGGACTGCCTGATTATAGCCTTGTCAGTTTTTCCCATTTTGGATCCACATATTAATTTTCCCATCGATATTATATGGACCTTAGTTACCAGAATTCCTCTGTTGTATGCTTCAAAGTGTTAATGCCATTTGCATTGTTCAAGGCCTTCTGTTAAGTTTTCTTTATAGGGCAGCACACTTTGCAACATTGCAGCTCGTTTCAGGATTGTTTTGGGAAAAAAAGTACTTTGATTGAGGGAAACCATGATAAATGGCTGAGTGCATGTAAGGTCAAAACAGTAAGATCATGCAGGCTGGCAGGAAATGATTACTTTGCTGTTGAAGGAGAATCATGATTTTCTTCTGGACTTTTTCAAACCTCTATATGATTTAGAGTTTTAAATGTAGAAGAATATTGCATGTTATAACCTCCATATGATACCAAATACTTGTTAGTATCAGCATGATAAGATATTTGTTCACACTAAATCAACTGTTGGATCCTGAGCAGCTTCAAAATCAACAAATAAGATAGAATTGTCTTTGAATTTTTTTCAAAATTGTATGATCTTTCGTGGTTTCACCACGATTCTAAATTCTGATATTTAAAGAGAACCTGGGCCTTATAGGTCCTAGTATGTTTTCTGAGTTGGAATTTAAAATTTAAAAAAAGAAATTGCATTAGTTGCAATTCACTGAGGATGCTTCGCTTATTAGTATTATAATTTTAAAATTAGTTAGCAAAATACAAGCCCAGCGTCAACCTCCTCATTCTCCTTTCTGTATTGTAGTTCTAAATTAAAACGAATAGTTTATGTTATGCAGGTCCTGTAATAAGTAACCTTGGTTACTACTTTTCTAAAATTTTCTTCTACAGATTATTCCTTTATCATCAGGCATAACACCTCATATAACATGGTCAACTGTCCACTTCCAAGAATGTGAAATAAATGATCAGACTTATTCATATGTTCTAGTTCTTAACTTTCGTGTTGATGCATTGCCCACTTTAAATTGTGGTGCCAAGTATTTCTATTACTAAACAATTTTTTCTGATTTAGAAGTGCCATCTCTTTAATTTTACCTAACCATGACAGTGGCAGCAACTCTATGCTACAAACTTTCTTAGACTAAAAAGGGTAAGCTTTCTATATCAAGACATAACCCTGGACTCAGATCTATTTCTCAAGGTTTCATTTGAAATGGCCCAGCCTATGTAGTTCAAACTTCACACCATAAACTTCCATCTCCATCATTCAGAATGGAATCACACAAGAAAAAACCCCACCCAGTGAGGTTCACAAGTCAAGTGAATAAAGAATTATTGTTTACATATCAAGGACCTAGCCCAATAATGACTGAAAATCGTGCTTGAAAGACAATGTTTCTAATAACAAACAACAATTCCAACTTCTTAGATGAATCCTTATATCTTTCACAAAACTGTAGAATGCAAGATCAATCGATGACCTCATCTTTGTACATAAACTAAATGAACATACTATTTGAAATCCTCGTTGTTCATATATATAACTGCATAGCATCATTTTACACAAATATGTCATACCAATCATTACCATTATTGTTCATGATTCAAAATAGTCCAACCCCAACCTGTGTCCCCCACCTCACACAATTATCAATTATTGCTCATAGATCTCATTGACCTCCACCAGCAACTTTCTCAAGATTGTTGCAAATTCTAACAAGCTAAAATTTCCTTCCTTCTTATTAGAAGAAAGCATTAGATGGCCTCTAATAATACTACTGCTTCATATTTCTCTGCAAAAAATTTAATGGTCTAGGAATAAACATAATTTCATTCCAACTACAATAAGAACCTCCATATCTAACCACTAGGTTTTCTCATTTCTCACATAGCTACAGCACAATAAAAACCTAATTAGATAACAAGTTTTAGCAGCGATTTCTACCTAAAACTTTTGTTCCAAGAAAAATCCACTAAGAATATTCCTAGCCTTCTCCTTTAGTTCTTTCTCATTTACTCATTTTTCTAAAGTTTATATAAAGTCGTCTTATGTTTCTCTACCCCATGCTCATTATAGAATTTATCAAAATCTATTGGACAAGACTTTCTACCATTATCAATTCTCGAAATGTTAATTTTAGGTGTAGAGTTGATGGGTTTTGTTCCTTCCTCTAGTTCAATCATATGCTAAAAGCCCCTATCTAGTTGTTAACCTAGAATAATTTTACCGAACACCTTGATATCTTTATTCAATATGGACTATATATCAACATGATAAGAACTCAAATCCCTAGATGGACTGTATTTGTAATAAAAACACTCTACTACCAAGTTATTGGGTCTCTACGAAAGGCCCTCTCCATTCTCTTCATTGAAATAGTTATTGGACCCCCATTGGATAGGCAACGAAGACTACCTCTTTCCCATTGGATTTGAATCTCAACTCCAGAGTCTAGTAATTTTGTGAGTGCTTAGCAATTGAATGCAACCATTATGCTCCCAAAACCAAATCTATCTCACCAATGCAATCACATAGATATCATCTTGCATCTTATGCGCTCCTAGGGTCAATTGTAGTTGTTGAATCCTTTGGTTGCATGCAATAGTAAATCCATAATGCATCGTATCATTAAATTCCTCAAATTCCTTGTGCTCAAGCTTGTCTTTGGTAACAATCCCTTCCACATGAAGTTGTGGATGGCCCCACTATCAAACAAACCTATCACCCTATATCCCTATAAGACTTCTTTAACTTAAAGAGGGTGATACCTAGGTGCTCTTGAAACTACTACAAGTGCACCACCTAAATGCTTGTAGTGGTAATTGTATATTTAATAATAAAAACAAAGTTACATTATATAGGCAATTACATTATGATGTTTCTCAAAGAACCAAATGCAATCAGAAGTCAAAATAGAAACTACCTAAACAAACTAATATGACCATTAAAGAAACATTACATTATTTTAACACCCTCCCTTAATGGTAATCGTTCTAACAATACTACAGAAGACAAGCTACAATTCTTTTGGTCACAAATGCATAGAAGGCTACCCCCTTTTGGTCATGAGCGCATAGAAGAACGCTTTGCAAAATGAGCCTATTGTTGAGACCCTCCCTGATTTTGCAGAAATTCGGATATGACCAAGATAACCAAAAACCGCCCAACCTGTTGTTGGGTAATCAAAACCTGTCCCTCCTTGTAGCCAGAGACACTGAGTTTAGCTTTTGAAATTGAAACCACAATTTTGAGGAGAAAGTCGTCAAACCCTCCAATTCTTGAGAAAAATAGACACAATTTTGTTGCAAAAATCAGCAAAAAATTTTGCAAATAAGTACTAGGACCCAAAACGACTAAAAGAAACCACAAATTTTGTGGAGAAAATTGCCAAACCCTTGATGTGATCTTGAGATCTCCCACAAAAAAATGCCTAATTTTTAAGAAAAAAAAAAGAAAACCCAACAATAATTTTTTATGGGGAAAATTATAAAACCTTATGTAAGAATTTGCCTGAGGCAAAGAATGAAATGCCAAGATCTAGAAGCTCAATTGATAGCACAAGAGAGATAGGCAAAATGATACGATCAATTGATTGGATTCAATGATGATCAACAAAACAATAATAAAATGCCCAATGAATACAATGTAGATATGCCTATATATATAGGCAATGCATGATAACTAGGAGATATGCAAGTGATAACCTATCAACCACACAAGGTGGAATCACATGTCCACCAAAGGCGGATCATCTTCTATTGTACAATGAAGTATGTGCAAACATATGCAACAATGAGAGGATGATAATGTGATAGCACTAAAAGTGGATCTCACAAATAAAGTGGAATGAGATAACAACTATCACCACCTAAAGTGGAATTTCTCTTACATCATGTGCTAAAATAAGATGCAAACTCCTAGGTGTCTACAATGTGAACTACTATGTAATGCATTATCCTAAGTAAGCTTAAGTAAAGCGTAATCAAGAATATTTAATTACACCAACACCTCCCCTTAAGTGCAATTTAGGGGAATGCACTTAAACTCAAAATGCTAGATGAAAATGCAAGATGGGTCCCGGCTACTAGACCATGTTAGGTACCCATGTACAATATGCAAGTTCAAAAGATATGCAATGCAATCTCTCATAAAGTGGAGAAAGAGGGAAAACCTCATGGGAAAAACCCTCCCCCAAAAAGAGATGAAAAAAACCAAGATGCATGGATGGATGGAGTAATCAAGACCCCCCAATTACGACATACATCATGTATATACAATCAAGAAACCCCCCATAGGAAGGAAACAAGGAGACATGATATCCCCCCCCATAATGTTGAATCTCTTGCAAAGATGGCCCAATATGTTAACCAAAACTCCTCCATAGGAAGAAAAGAGAGCCAATGTTACACCAAGAATGTCAAAGTGTGACAAAATCAGGTACCAATGTCGATGTAGAATGACCGATGAAATACCCACTAAGATATGATAGAGATGAGGCATGGAGACACTTGCAAGCACCAACTGGGTACACTCAACTGGTAGGTTGGTACACTTGAACTTGTGTCCTGCTTCCACTAACTGATTGGAGCATAACCTTCAAGCACCATGTCCCATGGTATTCTTAATCTACTAACATAGGGATTACAAATATGTCATCAATGACAAAGTACAAATAAAAATATGCCACTTTATGATAGCGCGTGTACAACATTGCTCATGTAAGAACATACAACATCAAATACAAATGTGCAAAACTGGAAACATGAAGATGATGAAGCCACCAAAGATGCCCTGTCAAATACTGCAGAAAAAGTGTCCTCTAGTTGGCTTGTAGTCAAGAAGTCTTTGAGACGAAATGTCCTCCCCCCTTGCTATCGGTTGGATAACGCTGCAAAACAGGTATGATAGATGGCAAGAAAAAATTTGTTCCCAATTTTACATTATTTATTTAAAAAATCTGTTTTTAAAAATACAAGGTTTAAGAAAAACATTTATTTAAAAACCCCAAAAGAAACTTTATTAAAAAATAAAGAGAAAAACACAAGTTTTTTTTCATTTTTAGAATTTTGAAAAAAAAATATTAAAAAACACATTTAGTTTTTTCTTAATAAAAAAAAAACATATTAAAAAAATAAAGTTTTTATTATAAAAAAACTTTTAAAAAAACATCAAAAATGATAAAAAAATAAAGTAAAAAAAATTTAAAACATAACAAAAGTTTAAATGTGGTCTTCATGGACCCGGTACTATAAGGTACCCAAAAAAAATCATTCATTTTCAAAAAAACACCCCACAAAAAACCGAGCCCCCTATATAGTTTTAATTTGTGTTTTTTAAAACTATTTTTAATTAAAATGAAAAAAGATAAAAAAATGAATTAATTAAAAAATAAAAAAAATTACCTGCACTGTGCATTTGTACAACAGGGCAAGGAGGGAGATTTTTTCCTACTTGGGGTGCCCAACTCCGATTTCGACGAATTGACAGTCAGTTCTGGGGTTTTTGGGCGTTCTGAACACAATGGCAGGATCAAATTTGGCCCAAAATGCTCCAAATTTGCAGCTCGCTCCTAGGACAAGTAACCAACCTCCACCTTCAAACGACTCTAGATTTGGCCTTCGGTGTCAGATTTGAGCAAAACAAAAGGCGATTTCAATTGAAAGAAACCTTTTGAATCCAATGGTGACCTCAGATTTGACCCAAGAAGCTCCATTATTGATCTGCAACAAAATTCTCACCAAATAGGCTATGCAATGACGCTCCAAAGGCTTTGATACAATGTAAGAATTTGCCCAAGGAAAAGAAGGAAATGCGAAGATCTAGAAGCTCAATTGAGAGCACAAGAGAGATAGGCAAAATGATATGATCAATTGATTGGATTCAATGATGATCAACAATACATAATTAAATGCCCAATGAATACAATGTAGATATGCCTAAATAAATAGGCAATGCATGATAACTAAGAGATATGCAAGTGATAACCTATCAACTACACAAGGTGGAATCACATGTCCACCAAAGGTGGATCATCTTCCATTGTACAATGAAGTATGTGCAAACATGTGTAACAATGAGAGGATGATAATGTGATAAGAGCACTGAAGGTGGATCTCACAAATAAAGTGGAATTAGATAACAACTATCACCACCTAAAGTGGAATTTCTCCTACACCATGTGCTAAAATAAGATGCAAACTCCTAGGTGTCTACAATGCAAACTACTATGTAATGCATTATCCTAAGTAATCTTAAGTAAAGTGTAATTAGGAATATTTAATTACACCAACGCCTTATATTTTCTTTGAGAAAAATATTATAAAACCTTATAGATAATTTTTTTGAGGAAAAAATTATTAAACCCAGAGACAATTTTTAAGGAGAAAATTTTAAAAACCTAGAAATGATTTTTTTTAAATTATAAAAGGAAAAATTTATAAAACACCAGAATAATTTTTCGTAGAAAAAATTATAAAGTATAGAATTGGTCAATCGGTCCAGATTATTTTTGTTGCTCTTTAGATTTGTTGGAGGTTTTGTTTCTGATAATTGTATTCATGCCTAGTCATATAGTATGATTTCCTGGTATTATATTTGTGTTTTGCAAGTAATCTATGTTGCTCTTTGTCTGACGTGCTTGGTTGTGCTAGGGTTTTGTGTATCTAGAAGGGACTATCTTATTTGTGACCATTCTTTGGTCTAGGTACATGCTATAAATGGAGTGGAAACAATATTTTGGGTCTCACCTTAGTGCGTATATATCTGCATTTGCATCAGAAGATGTCTTTTGGCTGACTATTCTACATGCTTCATTGCTTATCTACATGTTACATTTTGGAGATGTTCTTGAATGGTGTGCGGACCATTGAATCTATCTTAGGAGATTGTGTTGGGGTCCTCTTTTTCTCTTGGAGTGGACCGTCGTGTATCTTGGGTCTGGATGATCTACTTTACAATGTATTGTGGCTGATCTTCATTAGTGCCTTTCATGTAATAACTATTTGTGTTGTTGTCGACCTTCATGATGATATATTCCTTATTTAAGGAATGCATTCGTATTTAGTAGTGTGTGGAAGTGGAGAAAAGTGTGTGTGCCGCAAAAGAAGCGTGCAAATAATTTGGTTGTGTAGAGATAAGAGCTTCAATAAAATATCTTTAGAAACAATGAGTGACAGTATTTGATGCCATGAGCTTGGTCTTGTTGATGTCAGTTTTGTACCACTACATAACATATAGGATTAAACACTTGATACAGGATATCAAACACTCAACCCTCTCTTGAAAAGTTATTACTCATGAAGAACATGAGAAAAACTCCAAGGTTCCTTACACCTGT
>MU226977.1:762472-801161 GCA_018584345.1 Thuja plicata | reverse complement strand
AGCTACCTCCCACAATCTATTTCGACTTTCTAAGATCAAATTGAAGCTGGAACAAGGATTCTCAGAGGGTTTACACTTGTTTCATCACGAATCCTTTGGATTTATCCCATATTCCTGAAAGATTTAGCACAACTCTTGCCCATGTTCCAAACAGACTTGACTTCCCAGCAGGCCAAAATTGCCCAAAACCAACTCTCAAACTTCACTTGCCGGACCAAGGGGCTTGAAAACTGTCGCCCACAAAGACTACCTAAGACTACTACCCCTACTGCTTGCAAAAGAGGGGGTCCCCATTTGCAATGGGGCGATGGTGTGAAAACCTCACAACAGGTCTCTTGATCCAGTTCATGTTCAAGAGATTCTTAATATTTCTACCCTGAGATTATTGTTGTTGCCGGATGACGGTGAGTCTGTTGGCAACTTTTTGTATCTTCTCTCGAGATGGTGAGTTTCGGTACAAGTCATTTGTATTTTGCCCTAAGGCAGTGAGCCCTAGTTGTGCAAATCATACAAGTGTTGTTAACTTGAACATTGCAATTTAAGATATTCATATAGCGAGTTAGATTCTCACCGTGGTTTTTCCCAGCCTTGGGTTTTCCATGTATATCTGTAATGTCCCTTCTATAGAATAGAATTTAATAATAAATAATAATATTAAAATAATGAAATAAATAAACAAATAAATAAATTTTAATACAATATAATCACAAAAGAAATAAAGACTAAGAATCTGTACAATATTGGAAAGAGTAATTAACTCCACGACACAAAATATTATATCAAGATGCATTTAATTACAATTAATTCCCAATGTATTGCACATAGTCGGTTGAGAAGACTATACTTGTTAGAGGCAGATACAAGAGAGATAAACTGTAGACATAGGGATATGAAGGCAACAAAATATCAATATGAAAAGTTATAATTAAGATGTTCGGCTTAGAAAGTACGACGTGCATCTTTAAATAACTGGTAATTATCATATTAGTAGTGATTATAAGTATTACTAACTTACGAATATCTATTGATGCCAAATGAAATAATTTAGACGAAAAACATAAGATGAAGTTGGGAGACGATAGTCCTCACCCAAGGTATATTGCCATGACAATCAATACTCCATGTGGATTGCCAGCTCATACTATTGTCGGATCACTCTCATTCGATAAGGGCAAGGACGCGATGTTTAAGTTGAGGACTATTGATGAAGAAGGCACTGATTAGTGTTAATATTGAACAGGTATGAAGGGACATAAGAACACATCCCATTCTTCATAATGTTTCACTCAAGATCGCATATATAAGGAATCGTCTGAGGAGAGGGGGCAATAGGTTAGTATGAATGGAGTGGTCAATATACAATCAATATGATCGGAAGGATCAGAAATTACTATTTATTCATGAAAGAAAAGAGGGGAGAATATAAGTACTCCACAAGAAAGAGTTCCCTATATTAAGTACAATGGTCCTGTTGTGTGTTTAACAATGGATAGAGGAAACCTGTCAATAGCTATAGCACAATGGTTGTGGTAGACATGTATGCAAAATGGACAACAAAGCATGAGGCACATGATCTACTTGACACAAATGTACCCCAAGAAATATAGAAGCATGCATGTGGCACACGAGCTGTGGGGAAATATCTCAGTGAAATATAAGCTTGTATAGGGGACAAAATGTCTCAAATGAAAAGCAAAGGCACGCATGTAACTTGTGGGAAACTCTAAACGAAGTGGTTAGATAAGGATTTATTTGCATCTAAAGATTCTAAACAGTATAGATAGACACATATATGCCTTATATTTGTAGGAGCCAGTATTATGTTTAAAATTTAAATATACATTCATCCTCATTCTATCAATATCACTGAACGAAATGTCCTCTTTCATTTCTGTTCAAATAATGTAGTGTGAATATTAAGATTTTCAGCAAGAATTTAGAGACTACTAACTCCAAAAGACATGAGGCCAGTCTGCCATTCAAGATGGGAAATAAATTAATAATTTAAACAGCACCAGCCTTCCTTTTCGTAGTATTGCAGAATGACAAATGAAGTGAGGCCCTATATTTCATACATATAAGCATAAATCAGCCTAGATTAATTCTTTTCATCTGCAGAAGTGGATAGTTTGGAATTGAATATTATTTTAGGAAAGTAATTGTGAAGGGGTGTGCTTAGCTCTAGGAACAATGTTGTCGATATTTCTGATGTAGGCATTGTAAAATTCACATTCTTCAGCAGATATAGGCCTCCGCATTTCAAAGTCTTCCCAGCCTAAATATGCCCCAATATGGAAGCAATAAACACAAACAATGGTGGCCAAGGAGAGAGCAGCCAATTGTGCACAGGGTTTGGTTGAGGTTTCAGTAGCATTATTATTTCCGGTACCTCCACAGCTATGAGTAATAGCAACAGGGTGTATTTGTCAGCAGTTTAAATCTCCGTGGCATTCAAACCAGGAAGCAACTCACCCATTGCCAGAGATATTTCGAAAATAAGGAGAAGCTCTCCACATTGGTGCCCTCATGAACCCTCAAAATCATTAACTTTTACACTAACTTTGATAATGATCTTGCTGAGATGCTTCCAGAATCCATATAGAAAATTGGGAAAATAAAGGGTTTGTAAGGATAGCCAGCCTGACCTCCTCATTCAATTTCCCTGCCCCCTCTCTACACAGCAGTAGCAACCAAACAAAGAGTTTTCAGTAGCATTGGGTTTTACTTCCATCTCTAAACTCTTTTTCAGATAGCTCCTAAGACTTCTTTATCTTCTTATTCAGGCATTATGTGGAGTGTATTTTCTGCAAGGCAAGGAATGGTTTGTAATGCCCCACTTTAAGTCTCTTGTCTGCTCTGCTTCCCATCACTCCATTATGTATTATTACTATATTTCCAAAGGTTCAAAGCCCATGTGCTGATGTGGTGTTTCTTAATGTTCGACCATTTTAATTTTCATTAATGTATTTGCTGCACCCTCAAATCTGTGCTTTGAAGTTATGTTCACTATCGACTAAGATTTTCTAATTGTGTGGGGTACATATTCATTTAGAGAGTTTGGAGTGCATTACAGTCCCTTAAAACATGTTTGAATGGGGACTTGAGCAACTTTAGGCAGTTTTATATATAATATAATATTTTGCGTCTGCCCTTCACATATATTTTTTATTTTAAAAGGAAACCCTAGGAAGCAAGTTAATAATAATATTTTATCTATATGTCATTTTATTTTTATCTATAGAATTATAGATATCATTGGATAAAATAATTTTAAAAAAATTAGATTATTATAGTTAGTATTATTATTATTATCTAACAATAATCACCAATTAGTGGTTATATTGAATAATACACTCAATAAGTCCTTCTGGGTATTAATCATTCATTCCGAGAGGACCTCGAGACTCTAACTCTTAGACTTAATCCATATTAAAATGCACGAGTACATACTAGTTACATGTTGGTCATGCCCCTAGTTGTGATCAGAAATACACTCAAACAGCTTGTCATGAAGTTGGCATTAAGAACTCTCCCCAAACAAATGGCTGAACTTGTATCATCTTGAACCTTGCCTATGACGAATCAATCAGTGCACCTATCTACATCAATTTGAGATTGATTGATTTCAAGGAATGTGATAGGTTGTTGGCACATTGTCCATATTTCAGAATTATTTTTAGAACTGTTGATGTTTATACAGATACCAGTAGCAATCTGTATAATTTGTGAATCTATGAAAAATCTTTAAACTTTGTTTAAGTAATATACAAAGGAAAAATCTGTTTCTTAGGCATTATTTCCAAATACTAGTTCCTTGTCATGTCTCCTTGCTGATGCTATGCACTTTTTGTTTCTGGTAAGATAGTGGACTCAACTTATGTTTAATAAGTTTTAAAAGTTCTTAAAATAGCTCAACTGTTGTCCCCTTATGTGGCTTATAGCCATCACCCATGATATGATGATGTTCAAAATGAACTATACCTATGCTTTTATCAAGAAGACTGACAATTTCTGAATAGATTATAAGTAAAAAAGCCTATGCACAGAAATGGAGCTTTATTACCAGTTTTAGAATCATGTAGAATGTGAAACAAACTCGTCTTGGGGAAAAGTGAAAAAAATTATCAGATAAATGCCATGTTAGGGCCAAGTGATTCAATTGTTCATGGGAGGATTTGTTAACTTTATAGTGATTGTTTACATATTTTGTCACTATGCAGCAGTGGAGGTAGATGTATTACTGCAGAGTACACAGACAAGATAGGAGAGTTAGCAAAACACTATGGATTGAAACTGCATGTGGATGGGGCTCGGATATTTAATGCTTCCATTGTAAGAACTTCATTCTAATCCTCATGATAATAAATCGTTTGGCTAGCAATTCTGGATCATGTAAGACATTGGTAACTTATTTGGATAATGCAAACTGGATGTTAACATGTTCTAATTTGAAAGTCATTTGCCAGATTCATCAGTTTTCACTTTTCATACACCATGAAATTGAATCAGTAGTCATAAGTAAATCCTGTTAGTTTTCTGTGCTTGAGAATGTGGGATAGCTGCAGTAAGTAGTAATTTCTTTCCTCTACATTGTTTGCAATTATGCCATTTTTCCTAATACTATTTGATGCTAATGTTCAGGCATTGGGGGTACCTGTGGATAGACTTGTTCAAGCTGCTGATTCTGTTTCGGTACACCATGGTTAAATGGTTTTCTTGATCTAATGATTGTCATATTTTCATGTGTTTATTTAATTGGCATAAATTGATGGTTTTTCTTCTAGTTTAAAGATACCATCTATCACCTTCAATATATTGTGTTTCCTATGCAGCCTTTTGGTCTTTTCTGATAACTTCTTGATGTTTGAGTATGGTATGGGTGTATTGAGATTTTTGGATTCTTAATTTCTTCAAAAATTTGATGTCTGCCTGTATGAATACAGGTTTGCTTGTCAAAGGGTTTGGGAGCTCCAGTTGGAAGCGTCATTGTGGGTTCACATGAATTTATTGCAAAGGTTTGTGAGTTTTCTTTTTGAGATGCTGAGGTTTAATAAAACCATTACTGACTCCTATTGCAAGCTGTTATAATGAAAACTGCTAGGCTGTACACTTGTTCTTAATTAGTTTAGAAATTACAATATGAACATTTAGTATAAAAAGGGAAGACTATCATAAATTTATTTTGAAACACTTATATGCAGGCAAAGAAGCTTAGGAAGACCTTAGGTGGAGGTATGAGACAGATTGGAGTGTTATGTGCTGCAGGACTCATTGCATTGAATGATATGGTTGGTCAGCTAAGAGAGGATCACAAAAATTGTAGAATTTTAGCTGGTAATGTTGATATACCTTTATTTTGTAAGGTCTGCATGCACGATGGCTGTGATATCTTCTTTGGAATTCCTATGATAAGGTTATTAATAGGTGCAATAAGAACAGTTAGACCTTTTTGAGATATTCAGGAAATAAATTCCAAGTATTATGTTGATAGTCATTATTTGAAGTTGGTTAAGGCTGTGGAGAGGTATTTTGAATTATTGCACATCTCCTTATTCATTTCACTTTGAATTCTTTACGGTAAATTTACTTCCATGATTGTTTATGAAAACTATTATTTCCCTTAGGAAAGCCCTTTCTCATTGTCTGTATCCCTACTTGTTGATCACTGACCATAATGAACATGTCCTTTGGGAAGGACGTCACAATCAACAGGCTGCCTGTGGCACCTCCTTGATTGGGCATGATTCAAAGAAGCAACCTGCATTTTTCCAGCAGTAGCCTCATGCACATTTCTTTGAATATAAGTATAAGGGTCACAAGATCATGTTATGCTATTTTCAAACTGAATGGAGATCAGTACTACGCATGCATTATGTAGATATTAATTTTGTATGATATAGCACATAGATACTGAAATCATATAATGGTGTGTAATCTATAAATTATGTAGATATATCCGATGGAAACTTAAGGAAAAGTGGAGGAAATCTGTTAAATTTATCAGCTTACTGTCAATATAGTCTCTTGTACAGTTGCACCGAAGTACTTGGCAGATGCTATTTCCTTGCTGACTAACTTATACCTAATGATTTTGCCAAAAGTATTTACAAATATGGAAAAATTTAAAATAGGACGTCTATTGTTAACTTTTATATTCCTTACTCTTACACAGAAAATATGAAACCCATTTTATTTGTAGTTCTTCCATTTTGAATACTCCCAGTCTTGTCACACCTAAGTAGATACACACCTCTTGCACACATTAGCATTTATAGCCTCTAAATCATATTCCAGTTATTTAAGCTCAAATTTATTTCTTCGGATAGACAAATTGATGTACACAATTTGAAATGATTGTGGATTAAAGTACATGTGGACTAGGTTCATAATGACATTTCACATGTAGGTTTTAATTAATCTAGTAATTTATGGCGCCCTCATACTTCTATCTAATATTTCTTTTATCCTCGCTAAATGAATTGAATCCAACTTGATTTAAGGAAATTTGTATTCAGTTTGTTTGAAATCTCATGTCAGAATCTTCATGCATGTTTTTGGCTTGGGAAATAAATCAATGAATCTGGATACTTTCTCTGGCAGAAACTTTGTTATGTCTCCATAATTGAATGGATATATGTATTACACTATTACTTGTTATGGGTTTGATGTTAGTACCATGTATCATTCCATGAAGGATTCTATTGTAGTTTTGGTTTGATTCTTTTTGTTTTGTGTTAAAACCATAATTTAGTGCAAAACAGTTATGTTTCTAATCCTTAAATGAATTGCATAGTATGCAAAACTTTTTTTCTGGAAACTCGTTGTTTTCCTCTCAATAATCTTTTACTTTACAATTCATTAAACTCATAATGATCATGCTATCCTATATTTTATAAAGTGGCATGGCTTCATTAATTCCTATTGATGTTTCTCTGTTTTAGCTCTCGTATATCTCACATTTTGTGTGGAAGCTTCAAGAACTGTGACACTTTTCTTTATCCTCTCTCTAATCTGTTTCTTTTGAATCACTAGTCTTGACCAATGTGGTTTATATATAATATTGTTTTAGTTATTTGACATTGTTCATTCAAAATGTTCCATTCAACATATTATCTATTATTAAATAGGCCAATCTCTGTCCTGTTCCTCTGTTAAGGCTTAGATGGCTTTTTTGAGCTGTAGCTTCTTTTGTAGTTAATGTCAAGCCTTTTAAGCAATGGTTCAATATTTCAAATAAATATGTAGTACACAATTTAACCTTCATATAAATATAGCATTTTAATTGCAAAGGCTAAATGCCAGCATTGGTTTAACCGTTTATCTATGCATTTGCTTGGAACAAGAAAACTCTGTATCATATGGGTTTCATATAAACATGGCTGTTGTGTCAGAAACTACTAATGTATGATTCTATACAATCAACTTTTCTACAACTGAACTCTTTATTCCAAAAAAATTTCTTCAGTTTTTTCGTTTTGTGCGTTCCCATTTTTCAAGCACATTTTTGTTATGTTTAAGATGTAGCAATTCTACATAAACCATTTGAACTGAGCATTATTAGTACATATATTTGTCTTCAATTAATATTTTATAGTTAAACATTATGTATCAAAAAATGTTGTATGGAACTTATTTGTCTTTCCCCTTGCAGAAGGTTTAAATGCCACTGATGGTTTCCATGTAAGATTGGATGCAGTTGAGACAAATATTGTAAGTATACTTAATCCTGATAAAATATTTGATTGCTCGAAGTAAGGTGTTTGTTTCATTTGCATTTGCTCTTTTGTCTTATTTGACACACAATTTTCAGTTCTTACTGTTAGGAACAATCCATGCAAGAGTTTGTGGTTCATACAAATGCTTTTAGCATAACTTAGTATTTGGTTCTCCAATCAGGTTTTTGTCGATCTTTCAGTTGATTTAGCCTTTGGGGCAGAAGAGCTTTCTGAAGCTATGAAGGAGAAAGGCATTCTCTTTATGCCAGTGGGTCGTATGAGGTTGGTATTAATTTGTTTAGGAGATTATAGGTTATGCTTATCCTCTGTATTTTTGTCTGGTTAAATGGGAAAAAAATGGCAAGAAAGAAGTTTGATGTAACTTAAGCTTCCTTGGAATAAAGATATACTATGAGAAACAATCACTTAGGTAAATTATAAGCTTCAATAAATATGTGTTCTACCAAAGTTTAATTTATTATGTTAATTTTTTGCTTCTCTTACTCCAAATTATTTTGAAGCATAAGAATAAATTGGCAAGGGGAGGTATGGAGTACTTGATGCATGTCAACCACTGATTTTATGGTTGATATCCAAACCAGTACGTTTGCATGGATTTGAATATTCCTGAACATAAACCCTGTCATTCAGTTGGCATTTGAATATCATGCATTGTTGCCTGCCACATTGGAAGGAATTAAATATATTTACTCTCTTTGAGGAAACTATTATCCTCCTACTAATCAGGTTCTGATTTTTCAACTTCTGTTAGGGTAAAGGCCTTTGCCTAGGAAATTAACTACTGTTGATTATGTAGAGACCCAGGAAAAGAGAACATTAAACTAGGAATCTAAAATCCAACTTCTGATCGGCATCTGGTCTATTCCTTTAGTAATCCTATGAACAAATAGCAATGGCACAAGTTTTCCTTGGAATATGTTATCTTCTTTCATCCTTGTGCGGTGGATATCTCAAACACTGAGATTGAAACTAGACTCAAGAGAACAAGACAAATTTCATAAATATGTAGAAGTGAAATTGGATTTTGTTATCTTGTTTGCTAATGTATAATAACAACATCCAAGAAAATTGCATGTAGCTCTGATTGTAGAGTACGTTTTAGGCTTTTGGAAATAAATAATGTTATATAGATACACAGAGGATCAACTTTTGAAGTTTCACCTTCATTATATTTTTCTGTTCTTAATAGAAAGATGACCCTGGCTTTTCCTTTGATACAATATGTCAACATATTATATGCTCCAGGCATATATGTGGTATACCGAGACTATTTCAGTGCAATTTTTTTGTAGTATGATACTCCCAGATCTAAAAGATGAAATCATAGACTGATATATATCATTTTGTAATAGGAAGTATATAGATGATCTGATGTTGTTCATGGATGCACTACAAACTGCACACGAAAGTAGTTCTGATGTAATTCTTTTGCAGAGCCTGAGCTCTCAATGCTGTATCTTCTCTCTTATATCTAATAGAAAAAAAGCATATTATATGCTCAGAATTTCGAAACAACTTATAGACTTTTAAATCCCAATAGATGAATATCATGAGGTTTACCATTGATTCATTCTTGCAGATTCAGACTTGTCACACATCACCAGATCTCGGAGGATGATGTTCGATATGCAATAACATGTTTTCAGGTAACTCTTATTGCTATTATTTTTCACTCAGTTTGATATTTATCTATATGTGCGGTGTTCCTTTATGGTGGTATTTTTCAAGCTGAGTTAATTGCCTAAAATTTTCTAGCAGAATATCAAGTAATTTATAACACATTATATCCTTTGACACTTCATTTCATTGATTACATTTTGATTGGATTTGATTATGAGTGCAGCATTATAACGTTTGAAATTGCCATCTGAGATCTTTTGTTGTAGTACCTTGCATATTATCTTAATTTCAAGTCCTTTAATATTGCTCTTGTTTTTCCACTTTGAGCTGGTTTTGTGACAAATGCTAATAACTTGTAATTTGGAATCTTTTTATTTTACAGGATATTTCTGCATGCTTACAAAGAAACAAGACGCAAAATTGCACGACAAATTCATGGCATTATGAGTATTTTCCATAGCATGTAGCGTAACTTGTTTTCAGACATAAAACATGGAGCTACATACTTTCAATGTGATTGTTTTTCTATCATGGAAAAATATGGTCCTGAAGTGTTTAATGAAAGTTTTTAGCTATATTACTCAAATACATTTTGGAAAAATGTTTATATGTGAAATATGCTTTATTAAAGTTGGTGTAAGAGGTGCAGCCCTAATGCTTAGTTAGATGCTTCAAGATCAGTACAATTGTTTATTTCCCTAGAATAAGTAGGTTGGACTCTAGAATATAATGCTGTGTTCTCTAATTTTGACAATGTTGATAGACTCCTGTTTTTCACTGTAGGAGAAGAGCATACACAAGATCCTTGGAACTCTGAAAAATAATAAAATATACTACTCATCCTGAAATTATATCACGTGATGTTTTTAGTGTTTATGACTATGTTATTGTTCCAGTCAATACAGTGCAATCTGCATTTTCACATAACAGAATATTGCTAGTCGACTCCTTGTTAGATTGGTTGCAACCATTGCCAAGATGAATTGTGTTCCGCATTTAGAGGTGACAATTCTGTAACAGTCCTATTTTAATATTGCAAGGTAAATTATTATAGTTTACTCAGAATGGAATGTGGAAACAATGTGACCTGACATTAGAATAAGGAAATGAAAAGATCAAGTTGAAGATTAATTTTCAGCCAGTGCAGACATTGGCAATGATCCCAATGAATCCTGAAGAGAGAAATTAGAAGCAAGGGTTGCTGAGCTAAACTATCCGCTTGTTAGACAGGTGGCAACCTTCACCAAGAAGAATGTTGTTCATAAGTAAAGATGACAGTAGTCACTAGTGTACTGGTCCTGTTTTATTGTTTGAGGTGACAGTTGTGTACTTGTAGTGGTCCTATTTTATATTATTAAAGACCCAATGATATCATGAGATGAGTGGCAGAGCTTCTGCCACTTTCTAAGCATTCCTTACCTTATCAGGAGATCATCAGCAGTGCCACAGCTGGTTCCAGGTTTTTTAAAACCGGTGATCCTTTTTAAGAAGTACTGGAGTTTCTGAAAAAGCTTCAGTGACTGCTTGAGAACTTTAGGTTTCTGGCCATGATTTGCAATAATTTTCCATTGATTTAAGCTATCCGTCCATTTCAGGATTATAATTCCTAAATGTGTCTCTTTGGCTTATTGGTTCCATATAGAGTCTTTTATCAAGCTCATTTCAGATGCAGATAATTTTGACTACGTTCTCTTGCTCTAGCATTCAATTTGTTAACTCTCTTAGCACATATACAACATGCATATCAGACATTTCTGATCATTTCAGCAAGCATATAGAAGACTGTTTCCTTGCTCTGGCACATCTAAATCACTCCCCATTTTGATTGACATTCTTCCAGGCTTACTGGTAGGTTCTCTTGCTCTAGCATTCAGTCTGTTAACTCTCTTAGTATATCAGAATTTTTTTATCATTTCAGCAACCATATAGAAGACTGTTTACTTGCTCTAGCACCTCTAGCTCACTCCACATTTTGATTGGCATTCCACCAGGCTTACTGGTAGGCATCAATCAGGCTGTTTGACAGTCATCCATTTTAGACATTCATCTTCCTCTCAACACTTCTTTTTAGTGGACACGACCCCTCAGTTAGGAGGGAGAAATTTATTTGTAATAGTATATATTGCTATCTTTGTACAAAAGGCAAAAGGTTGTGAAAATATAACCCTAGCTAAGAAGGGCCAAGGTGACCAATGTGTGCATGGAGGGTGAGGCAAGAATGCGAGACAAAGCAGCCTATTATGTTATTGCCCATTGAAAGCATAGATGTTGAAATAGAAGGGCTACTAGTGATGGATGGTGAGGCAAGAATGCGAGACAATGCAGCCTGTTATGTTATTGCCCATTGAAAGCAATCACAAAAATTTGTGTTTTCTTCTGCCAACATTTTCTTTACCCATGCCATACTATTTTATGTGGCATGTTTTCCTCATTTTAAACAAATATTTAAAAATACAATTGTAATTGGTCATTGATTTGCCTCTCATGGAGAACATAAGCTACACACCACCCTCCTTGATAAAGAATTCGAAGGTGAGTGTAGTGAGGAGGAAATGAGGCAAACTAGATAAGGTTCGGATGGTTTATGTCACGGATGGGGGGACTGATATTAAGCATTAGCCACTTTACCGTTGTCACATGTTCAATTAACTTATTTTCTTAAAGCCATTGATTGTTCAGGGAAGAGGAATAATGCAGTTTCAATTTCAGATATTGAAGGATGTCATAAAAGAGGTTGAGCTCTCTAATGTTGACAAGTGGTAGGCAATTTGGATTGTGCATATAAATTTGTTGTGTTGATGATGGAGTGCGCTGAAAAATACATTTCTTGGACCTCCTTTGTGTGCATACATTGAACAACACAGTGAAAGACATTGATAAGATAGATTGAATGAAGGCAATGGTGGTAGAAGCTAGGGACATATAAATGCTCAATTGCGACCATTACATTTCACATGTTTTTCTATGTTTTTCTTAGGATTTTCTTAAGGAAGGAATTCTTTAAGTTTAGGGATACTAGATTAAATGACAACTGCTTTATTTTGTTTGACAGGTAACTTGAAGTGCAAGAAACTCTATAATTAATCATGGTAATCTAGAGTGGGATAGATGGCTAGAGGCACGCATGATGGAACAAAAAAACATGGACAAAAAATCTATGATGATGATTGGTGGTCCATAGTGAGCTAAGAAATTGTTGTCTTTATTAGAAAATATTTGATTTATAATGTTTCTAACTTGTAAACTATTTTTGTTCTTTGTAATATTACACAATCTTTGTCATTTCAGTACTAACCTTTTTTGAATTTTTTAGATTTTATAATTTGATTGCAAATATATCTACTATCTTTGTATGTTGAGGGTTTGGGGTCATATATTGTCTTCACTCAAGTTTTTCTATTTGTGTACATTATATTTGTATTTTTCATAAAGTTTGTGAATATTGCAATCTCCAACCCTTTGCATTATAGACTATGATGTTGTTGGTTGAACCCGCACCTTTTCAAAGCTTAGATATGTGCCTTTGCATCATGTTATCAACTAGATACTATGTCTCTTCTATATAGTGTTGCTACCATGTTACAATGGACCTTAATAAGTATTTTTGGAAATATCTGATTGCTCTCAGTGGTTTTAACGTTATTGTATCATTAACTATTTCAGTTTTGAATTGCATTTTGGCATGCACAAAGAATCACTTGGTTTTGATATTTTCCTTTTGTAGTAGTTAAACTATTCTATCAATAATTCAAAGGCCATCTTAATTTTTACAAGGTGTTTTGTTGGGTTTGCCCTTTTTTAGCATTTTATATTTGACTCACTTTTAACCCATATGCAAGCCCACAAATGCTAGTATGTTGTTACTTGGTTCCTTATTGTGTGCCACTCTACACTATTACATATTTGATTATACTCATATAGCATTGTCATTTGAGTTCTACTTCACATCTACCTATTATATGTGTCTTGATACTCTCTATTTTCCTAAGTTCTTGTTTATTCATAATTATCTACTACATTTTTATCTATTTTATTTCACTTTAGCCATGCTTCCCTTCTTTCCTTGAATTAATACTTTGGTTTCTTTATATTGAGGGTTAAAAAATGATCTAGGAGAGGATTTGAAGACCATCAAACAAAAGTGACCTAACCTTAGTACAACCTAGATAGGACAACGAACATGGAAATGAGAACCATCAAAGGCTAATTGATGTGTGTCATCTCACTCAAATAATGTAAATGGCGCTTTATGTGGATTTGAATATCTTTATTTGCTACCCTAATCTGTAGTATATCCACTGTGAGAAAGTTGATTCTCCTCATTAGTCAACCACATCCCCTCCCCTTCCTCCATTTGAGGAAGGAAATAAGGATGCAAGACATTTTATTGTAAAACCCTATCATGAAATCTTGGGTCCTACAATGAAGTATGGGGTTGTATGCATAGAAGTATGCTTATAAAATTTATCACTACCATATATAAAGTGTATCTCCTCTTCATTGGAGAATATTTTACAAGGGCTAACCTCCTATGAATAAGGAAAATTCCTCTCATAAAAAAAAATACCCTTTTATTGCAAAAAGAAAAAATATAGAGCCATGTGGTTACATAGTACTTTATTATAAATTATGAATGATCCATGATTGTTTTTCCCTATAAAGAGGGAGAAGACTACCATGATAGAGTAAGGATCATATATGTCTATATTATGTGGTTGTTCCTTTGTTAATAATAACAATGGTTCTCATTGAACCAAAAATTGGATCAAATTATGTTGAGCCATTAGGGCCTTCTCCCAATGCTTAAAGTGACCAGCAAACTTTTTAAATGTAAAAAATGGTAATCGTTGATGAATGATGGTAAAATGAATTGGAGGTGACTAGGTTTACTGTAAAACATTTATAATTATTTTCATGCAAGTTATGTTAATGATGAGTGCAAAGTGAAGAATGGTGAACTCGTCACATTGTATAGGTGATAAATTTGTCGTTCATTGTGGTCGACATCAAATATTGCAGATTTTGTTATATCTAAAGCTATAAAATCAAGAATGCTAATGAATTCATATTGTTTGAAGTGCAAAGCAACAAACAAAGAAGTGAATTTGAGAAATTTTTGACATTGAATTGATTCATTTCTTGTGTTTTTCCATTTGTTCGAATACTATAAGTATGAAAAATATGAATATCCAAGGGTTGCCTCAAATATTTTACCTTTTATTATGTTTAATTTGTGTAAGCAAGCAGAAGAGTGCAAGGCTTCCTAATTGCAGAATTGATAAATAAGGTTGTAGAGGCTTGAGGAGCATAAATTGAGCCCCAAGTATCCTTCAAGTTGGTGTAGCCATTGTATATGATGTCTAAGATATTGGATCATGAGGTGGTTGAAGCACACTCTTGATTTTTTCTTTTCTTGTATTAGGTTTTCTACTTGTGTAATTTGGTGTTTATGTGTTCATTTTGGTGTATATGCTTTGCTTTCTTACATTTCATGTTTCCAATCCATGAACATATCTATATTGTAATTTCTACTACATTTTAAGTAATAGCTAGTAGTTTGAAAATGCTTTAAGAGAGTTGAGTAGGTACATTCATAGCTAGTGATCACATGAGGTATAACCTATGTTCTTTATGGATCAAGTGGTATTAGATTTGTGTTAGATCTACAATTAGAGTTGTGGATATGTCATGCAATCCACTAGTTCAAGTGGGAATGAAGAATAGAATCCACATAAAATTAAGATTGGCAAAAGAGAGTGGATAAGATTTAGAAGAGTTATGTCAAGAGAAGAGGATGAAAGTAGAGCCCATTTTAAAAATCTGCAAGATGATATGGAAAAGATCTTAATATTAGATGTAAATTGATAGGATTTAAATCTTTATAGTGGCTTTGATTGAAGATTTGTGATGACAAAAATTAATGGCTAAAAAAAATCTAAAGAAGACAAAATTCAAGTAAGGAGGTTCTTCATGTGGGGGTTTATTTAAGGTTGAAGTTAAAAACTTCACTCAATCCTATGGTTGAGAGATAAGTGTTGAGAAATGAGATCATCAAATCTCATTTGTTGAACTAGTTGGTCATGCTTTAATATGGTATGAAAGTTGTGCACTATCCTTGGAACATAATAAGGTGCCTTTTAATTTAAAAGTGGGGAGACTTCATATGGGTATTGAACAATCAAATCTATCCTATATGCTATGAGGAGGAAAAACTTATCAATGTCATTGCTTGTGATAAATAAATGGGCAAAGTATATAAGAATATACTAGTGAGTTATGGAAGAAGGGCAATGCAATTGTGTGAAAGATGTCATGCAAAAGGAGGTTTTGAAGAAGCATATTGGATGGTTGTTTAGACATCTCAAGACACATGCACTTACTACAAACCCACATAGTATTGATGAGGTGTGTACGACACTACATAAAGTTGGGTAAGAAGAAATATTTTTCATTCATGAATAAGCATAATTTAAAGGAACTACAAAAAGGAGTTGAAAAGTATATAGATAAATACAAAGGAAAACCAAAGAAAGACATCAATACCACATTCAAAAAGGAAAAAGATAAGGGGAAATGAAAGTTTTGTTATTCACAATATGACATATAAACATGCAAATGGAAAGTGCACAAAACTACAGTTCAAACTCATGAAATTGTCGAGAATGAAGCAAAACAAGATACAAACCTCAATTTTGCAAGGAAAGGAAAGGAAATCAGTGGTCACTCTAAATTTAGTAAAGAGAAAATGCATGTGGTGTATAAGGAGATATATAGTAGCAGAGAGCTCCAAATCCAAAGAAAAGATGAAGCTCACAAACTTCTTTTAAATCAAGATTTGTTGCAAGGATAAGAAAGTACATTGAATACTAAACATTTTATATCAAGCTAAATTGTTTTTTCAAAATTTGGTAATAAAATTATGGTTACAAACCATGGACCAATGTTAGCCATATTTATATGAATGGTAAGAAAGGGTTGGATCAGTATCAAGAAACCATGTAAAATGAAGTTCTATATAGTTGCAGATTTTGAAGGTTAGGTACATTACCATAAAAATAGGAAATATGCATGAAAAATACACTAATGTGTGGGCATGCACGTGTCCCAAAAATTCACCATAGTCCTTTTTGAGTGTCACAATCGTATGTTAGCATCTTTGACCTTTATCTCATTTCGACATGGTTCTAAGAGCATTGGGTGTCTAATTGATCTCATTCTAGTTGAGTTGTGAATCTAAGAGAGTCACACACCCATGGGAAGAGGTTTAGGAATATGTTTTTTGGTCACTTGCATGTCAAAGTGCAAGTTAGCTCTTAACGAAGCTCATCTATGACACCTAGGACTTAGGAAATGGTCCAATTTCTCAAGTTAAGTTCTAAAACTTTAGGGAGGGTATTAGATGAGTCTAAGTACCTTGTATACCTTTCCTAGGGTGTCAGAGGACCTTTCCCTTTGGGTTTTCTATTTTTTTTTTGTCTTTAGTCTTCTGCTTGTGTAGAGTTGCATAGCAACTGTTTAATCTGATCTTGAGATATGAGCTCAATATCTTGTACACTACCCATGGTTAATGATAACATTTCAAAAAATATACTCCATATAGTCTTACATATTTTTTTATTATCTCCTTGAGGGTTCCTTTGTGGAGGCAATACATAAAACTCCTACCCCTTCATTTGAACATCTCCTAATTCCAAGTCATCACACTCTAGTTGAGTAAAGCAATTAGGCATCTTCAAGGTAGTGAATGAGGCATATGAAGTAAAGCATTCAAGGCATCATCCATGATCAAGTTAATGTGTTTCATCCATGAATGAAAGCATGCATGAAATCCTCTTAAGAAACATCAACCTTTTATTAGGCTTCAACGAAAGAAGATTGTAGCAAAGATATCATTTGTCAATTCTACACTTAATCTTTTGAGCCTCTGTCCTACTAAGGGAAAGCTCTCTTTTCTAATCATAGTTGTAGTTCAAGTTAATTCCTAACCAAGGTTTGACTAAGTGAACCCCTACACAACACAACACAACACATTTTTCCTTTGTTTATGTGTCTAGGTTCTAAATCTAACAACCAAAACTTACAAAGTTGTAAAGAATAGACTAATACACATTTATAGATTTTGAATAGGGAAAACCCTTGGTCCAAGGAGTGTCACAAAAACACCTTTTTACCAACATTTTGGAGAACAGTCTATAGAGCATCCTGACTTGGAATTTAAACATTAATGTTGACGAAGACACCTGTAAGTCTAGGGTGTTTCTTCCGTAGACCAACACTTTCATGCCTAGATTTCAAAGATTGGTTCCTTTCTACAACCCTTTTCTAGATCTGATCTTACACTTTGTATTCTAGTTATGTATCTTTCTTTTTATGTTGATTCTTGTTAAATTTATAGCACTATACCTAGTTCCTGCATCATTCCTTGTCTTCATCATATCCAATTGTATCAATCTCAAAAGAGAACAATCAACCAGTACCCAACTTTCCTAAGGGACTAAAGTTTGGCCTAATTGATTGTTTTGCAGTGAATTTAGAGGGATTGGAAATGATTCCAAGTTTGCACGTTTTTACTAGCGAACAATAATCCTTCCTTTTCAGTTGTTTGTATATGATGCATTTGTCTATGTTAAGATCTTGATAGTGATCATCCTAAGAGAGATTTTAATTGCTATGGAAGTTTTGAGAAAATGATGAAATCATGACTTGGTAAACATTTGCAAATATCTTCTTGGTGAATCTCTTATATCAAATATGCATTTTTTCCACCATGTATGGTAGTCAAATTTTTGTTTCTTTTGACGACACCAATCACATTCAATTATTGTTCAAATATCATCAATCATAATAGTTACTAATAATGTACTATAATGTAGCTTATTAGGTTTCTAGAAGATACAAGTTTCAACTTATTATCCTTCTTATGTACAAATTCAACCCATCTTAATGATGATAAAAATGGATTTTTAAGTTTAACATTGTATGGAGTTACTTCGTCAATTGCATGATAAGAATCAAATCATATCTTACTCTAAAAGTATCTTTGACTTATATGTAACATGACCTATATTATTGCAATGATCAAATTAGGTTGTGTCACAGTAATTCAAAGTATGATACCAAGAGTATCATAATTCTATTATTCAAACTTAGATTTTATTTCCCTATAAAAGTAACTTTGATTGTTCACTCACATAAGTTCAACTATTAGATGGATGAAAAAGTTGTGGGAATATTAGTGAATGCATCATATGATCTCAAATAGACTTAAGAATAACATTAATAGTTTAAAATCAATCTTATTTATAGCTAGCATTTTTGGTAAGTTGTCATTATAGTAATATGAAGCTAATTTATATATGTTTTTGTGTCTATTTGAGAAGATGTTTTTACTATATGTCCTTCAAATCAACATCCCAATTTATTACATATGTCTCTTTCAGGTATCTGTTAGAATAACTGAGAGGGGGTGGGGGGGTGAATCAGTGGCCTCAAAAATTAACCCAAAACTTTATACCACATATGTAAATCTCTAGTTATCTCCTGTCATATCAATTAACTACTGCTCGGAGTTCATTGTTTATCCCTTTTCTTTAAGATTTACTGAATAGCAGTTTATCCTTTTCTAGCTTTTACCGAATTGCAGTAAATAACTTAATACTTATTGATCAATCCAAGTTAGTTATGTGTAAAGAAAAACACTAAAGTAATGACTCATAAACACATTGACACATGGATTTTTAACGTGGAAACCTTGTTAAGGGAAAAACCACTTGGAAACGGTAACCCAAAATTTTCAGTCTTCTGAAGTGAGCTCGGTGAAGAGCCAACCCTTTTAAAGGTTACAAACACACTATTAAGTGCAACCTTGTTAGAGGATTTATCACTAATAGTTAATCACTTGATATATGACATTTCACTATGCTATCTTCATAAATTAGCCTTTTGATACTCCTTGGGATGTATCTCAATATATAAAGGATTGTTAAGTCCTTCTTGGTTAAGAGACTTTCTGAGTCAATAGTTAAACTGAAACAATATATGATATGTTCATATAAACAACTTAATCTTGCATATGTTCAAATCTATTGTAATCTCATAATACCTTTTTGATCAATGTCTCTTTTCAATACCTTTGCTCCACTTTTTTCTGCTCAGTGATGTTGTGCTTCTCTGTTGCTCGGTATCCACATAAATCTTTAGCTCTGTTCTTTAGCTTGATTGATCAGGACTATATGAAGTGTTTCTTAAACATCTTCTTCTCTATTTACTCCCCTAATTCACAATGAATTATCTTGTCTCTTTATAGACACGATTTCACTGTTCCTAAGTCCTTGACTTTCTTATTCTTGACGTGATTCGGAAATCTCGCCTTTCTTGCTTTAAAGCTTTACTTCAGTTTTATTCTGTAGATTTCTTTTAAACAACTGGAATAAAATAGCTTTAAAATGCTCACTTATCTCTGGCTTTTAACTTGTCGATGAAAACAATGTTATCAACCAGTTAACTCCATATTTAGCTCTTGCCAACTAAGTCTTTTGTCATTTCTGAACTTCAGTTCTTTTCAGTGTTTTAACTCTTTGTTAGCTCAAACAACACTTCAGTTCTCCTCAGGTATCTTCGTTGGGGTTTTCTGTCCGTCGGACAACACTGTGAAGTTCTGCTCGTTGGTAATGCTTGCTCAGGTATCACTGTGACTTTCCTCTCAGGGTTCTCTATCCGTCAGGGTGCACTGACCGTCAATTTTTGTTGTCACTTAGTGCATACTGAACTTTTATGCATTACTGATAGCATAACCTTTATCTCTCTGGTTCTTTAAAGTCTTTGACACTATGTATATAACCAATCAAATTATATCAAGTTGACATCAACGCCAATACAATATATTAACTGATTTAATCTTGCATTAACTTTCTGCAGCTTGGTGATCATCAACTTAACATCTTCAAACATTCAATCAGTTATGGTTCATCAATCTCTCCCTTTGGCATTGATGGCAACACACCACATGAAGATCTCTCTGAAATACCATTCAAGGTATACACATTACTATTCTTGAAGGAATGACTATTAATATTTAAAAAGGGCCATAGAGCTTGATTAGTGGGGCCAAATCCTTTCCTATCAAATGCTAATGCCATGTCGGAGATAAAGGGTGACAATGTATCATCTCATCTCATTTATTGCTAGCTACACAAAACATGGATTAATGGCCATATCACATGACAAGAAGCAGAAAACAAATAACCTCTTGCAAAGAAAAAATGTTTAAACCTAAGAGTTGAAGACAATCATTATTAATGAATCACTTTTGTAGGAATTCATTAACACCTTGACATTTTAGGAAATACGATTTGTAATCAAGTGTCAAAATAAATCTTTAGGGCATCCGATTTAAATAAAGAGGAGTAGCTATTTTGCAATGTCGCTTTATGGGCTTCAAAAATTTCCATGTAGAAGTAAAGAGGTACCTGTTATCACTTGGAGATTTTTAATCCTTTAATTGCCACATTATAGACTGCAAGATCTCCTCAACTTGGTAAAAAGAGATGAAGCAGGAAATAAATTAACAAAAGTGATCCAAAGATGACACCATGAGTAGGGTATGAGGCACTTTCACCTTACCAAATTCCTCCCTAGAGGAGGAGACTGTAGCCTTACTTAAGTCTAGAGGTTGTGAAACATATTGCACAACCTAATTTCCTACGCTAGGAGACGTAAGGGAAGGTTTATTTTGACCAGAGTTCTTGGTCTTGCGGCTAACAAAAATAGACCAACCTTCCTCTTCTTTAACGAGTGGTAGCACCTTATAAGAGGGTTTTGTAATGGCCTTTGGATGTAGAGAACTCAAATGAAGTCTTTAATATTGTGTTTTATTAATCAACACCCATAACAAGTACATGGAAGTCTGATACAATGAACATGTTTCATATATCTAGTTTAGCCACCTTGAATGTCAATAGTTTTCTAAGGTCTGGATAGGCATGTCCACCTCAATACAAACCCATCACTAGGGATTAGACGAATATAACCTCTCTAGTTCAACACAGACAATAAAGCCTATAGAGGAGGATATCAATCTTAGAAAATATTAGGAAGGTAAAGCTAACCTAGGGAATTCAACCCCAAAAAAAAAGAATTTAAAGGAATTATCATCTTAGACAACATAATGTTGTGTACAAATATGAAAATAAGAAGCAAAGAATGGACAGGCCAAGGACCACAACCAAACATTGCCTCAACATGATTAGATTTAGCAAAATGAAAAAGAAAAAGTTATTTGGTTAGGTTTTGTATGGTGATAATACAAGTTCCATGTGGGGTATAAGCCTTGTCAATCCAATCTTTTAGTATGCTTTCAAAGGGGGACCCTACCCACAAAACATCCAACCCAAGCAAAAGATTCTAGCTAGTGGCACATACTATCAAATTCTAGAATAGGAAGCACAACATCAAGTGTTGTAGCAAAAGACATACCCTGTGAAATTTTTTATAGACAAAGGATACTAAGAGGAGGGTAGCATTACTTAGCATTATCAAACCTTCAACTCAGGTAGCAACATTTTTAGAGAGAAGAAAGGTTGAGGTCATTTAAAAGGGATGATAACACCTCTAAAGCTAGAATCAAGAACACCACAATAAATGAACCAAAGACATATCTTTCTCTAAAACATATAATGACATTGGCAAAGATGCACACAATACTTTTACTTTTTATCCTTGAAGATTCCTTGAAAATTAAAATCTAAAATTTCTAATTTTATTTTCACATTTTGTTTATTTCAAATAAAATTGTAGAAAGCTCTAATATATAGCGATTCTCAAGCTTTTTATCAATAACGACTAATAACTATAACCTAAAAACCCTGGCTTTCACAACTCTATGTGCTTTCTGGAAGTCAAGATTAACTGATTTTGATTTACCTTAGTCTTTTGAAGTCAAACCTCTATAATTACTTGCCCAATGACAGATATTGTATTTATAAAAATGATTCATTTTGCATGTTTTAAAATGATCCAGCGCCATTCATCGAGCAATCCCTGTTAAAATGCGACAACTATTATTCACGTGCCAAAATTATCCATCAAACAATCTCGCACACATAAATCTAGCCCGATATTGTTCTAAATCTGGCAATTACTGTGGTAATGCGGCTTGTTAAGTAATTTGCGCAAGTATGGCGGAGAATCTGAATTGTTCTCAACAAAATCCTCCAAATAATGCGGCGTTGTACCTTTTGCTAATATCATTGACTGGGTTGCCTTACAACATTCTGTTATTCCAATCATTTTCCTGGATTTTGAAGCGAATTCGGTGATACAGTTTTACTGTTACAATCTATAGTACGAATCCGTCATCTTCCATGATGACAGGAAAGCTCTGTTTTCGCCAACTTATTTGAAGCTACCATATACTCCTATTTTGGGAAAACCCTCCATTATAATACCTTTTAGTTCATTCCATCGCAATCAGATCTCTTTGCAAATCATCATTTGAAATTCCATCTCATTCAGATCTCTTCGCAAATCATCAACAATCTATAACCAAACAATATGTAACAAGAATATTTAACAAAACTGAATCTCTAATTTGGTCATGTAAGTTTCATGCATACATTGTACTTGTATGGTGGAACTGAATACAATGGAAGAGTTAGTTTCCAAGCAAACTCAATTCATGGTTGCATATGAACAAGAAGAGGAGGAGGTGAATATGATGCTATTTTTTGTAAAATGTTTCCTCTTACCTTCTGTAGTGAGCCTTTTCTTGCTCTGTTCAATCTTATAGACATCATTAAAATCATTTATTCATTACATAAAATGCATTGCATAGGTATGATTGTAAATAGGTACTAATAAGGCATTCATGGCATTTTGTTGCAGGGTTTGTGGTTAGGTACTAATGGGCATTTGTGGCATGTTTTTGCAGTGTTTGTGATTAGCTACTAATTGGGTAATCATGGCATGTTGTTACAGTGTTTGTGGATAGTTACTAATGGGGCACACATGGCATATTGTTGCAGTGTTTGTGGATAGCTACTAATTGGGCATTCATGGCATGCTGCTGCATTGTGTAGATATGTTTCTGAGTATTTACTAATTGGGAAATCATGGCAAGTTGTTGTAAATCACATATATGTCTGTGGGTAAGTACTAATCGGGCATTTGTGGCATTTTGTTGCAGGTTTTGTGGTTAGGTCCTAATTGGGCATTCATGGCATGTTGTTGCAGTGTTTGTAATTAACTTCTAATTGGGTATTCATGGCATGTTGTTGCAGTGCTTGTGGATGGTTACTAATTGGGTACTCATGGCATGTTGTTACAGTGTCTGTTGCAGTGTTTGTGGATAGTTACTAATTGGCCATTCATGGCGTGCTCCTGCATTGTGTAAATATGTTTCTGAGTGTTTACTAACTGGGCAATCATAACAAGTTGTTGCAAAACATAGATAGGTCTGAGTAGTTAATGTTTCTGATTAGTTACTAATTGGGCAATCAATGCATGTTGTTGCCAAAGATTAGAAATGTCTGTGGGTAGTGTTACTAATTGGGTAGTCATGGAATGCTTTGTTGTTAAACATAGATCTGTTTGTGGATAGTTATTATTTGGGTTCTGTTACATTGTTAGGATATGTTTGTGGGCAGCTGCTAATACTCATTTGGCATTCATTACATTTTTAATTAATTGGGCAATCATGGCATGTTGTTACAAAAGATTAGAAATGTCCGTGGGTGGCGTTACTAATTGGCCAATCATGGCATGCTTTGTTGTAAAACATAGATATATTTTTGGGTAGTTATTATTTGTGTTCTGTTGCATTGTTAGGATATGTTTGTGGGCAGCTGCTAATACTCATTTGGCATTCATGGCATTTTTCAATTAATCGGGCAATCATGGCATGTTGTTAAAAAAATTTGAAATGTTTGTGGGTAGTGTTACTAATTAGGCAATCATGGCATGCTTTAGTTGCAAAAGATAAGAAATGTCTGTGGGTAGTGTTACTAATTGGACAATCCTGGAATGTTCTATTGTAAAACATAAATATGTTTGTGGATAGTTATTATTTGGGTTCTGTTGCACTGTTAAGATACGTTTGTGGGCAGTTGCTAATACTCATTTGGCATTCATGGCAAAAGATTAGAAATGCCTGTAGGCAGTGTTACTAATTGGGCAATCATGGCATGTGGGTAGCGTTACTAATTGGCAATCATGTCATCCTTGTTGTAAAACATAAATATGTTTGTGGATAGTTATTATTTGGGCTCTGTAGCATTGCCAAGATATGTTTGTGGGAAGTTGCTAAAGCTCATTTTGCATTCATGGCATGTTTTACAATGTAGGAATATGTTTGTAGATAGTGATTAACTTTGTGAAATATGGCAAGTTGCAGTGGGAACATGAAGGAAGCAGTGTTTCTACAAGTAATTCAGAGGAGCCTAGTCCTCTGGGATTAACTTTGAAGAAAACCCCTTCTTTGGTAGAACTAATTCAATGGAGTCTGTGTCAGACAAGCTCCACTGACAGTTCGGAAGCAGAAGCAATCGATGAGCCAAGTGAGGATGCAAGAAGAACAAGAGATGCAAACACTCAGGCAACGATGAATCAGGATAAGGACAAGAAGAAGGCTACTAACTTCTCGGCCTTAAGCTTGCAAATTGGGGAATGGGAGGTGAATATTTTACAATCTATCTCACATTATTTTTCTCTCTATTGAGATATAGAAGACAAAGGAAATGATTGTACAGGGCTCTAAACTACAATAAATGAGATGGGATTTTGACATATTCAGTTCTAGCTGCAGGAATGTTCACTAATTTAGGTTTTAGCTTAGTCCCCTGAATAGACGTTCCTTTTTCACAAAGGATTCTAGAACACTAAAAATTATGTGGTTTTTAGTTGGGTTTTCAAAAATTGAATCTTTTGTTGCGTAATAGGTTAGACAAGTGATGCAGTTAAGAATTTACCAACCTTCATTACATGGAGTAAACCTTCAGACTTTTATTGCGCATCCTTTACCTTTGTTTTTGCGCTTTTTAATTTTTTCAGTGTTTGATTTGGCAGAGGGTTTCTAGATATGAAGGAGACTTGGTTGTAAAATGTTACTTTGCAAAGAGAAAACTTGTTTGGGAGGTATTGGAAGGAGGTCTGAAGAGTAAAATAGAAATTCAATGGTCAGATATCACAGGTATTAGCGCAAGCTGTCCTGAGAATGGGCCAGGCGTCTTAGAGATTCAGGTAGGAGCTTGAGAATATTTTGGAAATCACCTGAGATTAGATTTTCATTAAGTAGCCTAATGTTCTAATTTTCTTTTCATTAAGAAGCCTAATGTTCTAATTTTCTTCTTTGTGGTCTAGATCTCCAGGCCACCAATGTTTTCTAAGGAGTCCAATCCCCAGCCAAGAAAGCACACACAGTGGCAGCCTACTTCTGACTTTACAGGAGGGCAAGCAACTCTGTATAGGTTAGTGATGAGTTCAATTAACACTATGTACCTTTCATTCAAATCAAATTATCATTCACATTTCTGCATTGCAGGGTACATGTGTTACAGTTTACCCCAGGATTGCTTGACAGACATTATGAGAAGCTTGTTGAATCTGACCCTCAGTTGAACATGCTAAGTAAGAGAGGTTTCAATGCAAGACTGGAATCCCCATACTTCCATGACACAAGATTTGGACCATACAGAGATCAAGCAGGGCAATGCTATAGGTGGTCATCACAGTTGGCAGATAACATATGTAATAATTTCAATCTGCCACTACAGCTACAACCATCTGTTTACATCTCTGATCAAGGCAAATATGATGTCCCCCATTTGTCAAGGAGATTCTTCAATGCAGAACAGAACTTTCTATCTCTTGTTCCTGAATTTGAACATTTTGATCCGGAAGAGGTGTTGCATAATTCTAGACACTCAGTTTCTACAAGTGAGGACAGTTATTCAATGTCCTCTAACAGAAATAAGCTAGAGGAAATAGCAGAATATCTTCTGGATGACTCATTCATGTCAGATGAGCACTCAGGGATTGAGACAGAGGACTCCATGATGTTTCTTCAACAAGATGTGAATGCCAATCGTCCTCTTTTGCAAGAGAATTGGTGGCTAGCATGAGCAATGTAAAATTTAGAAATTAGCAGTCACAATTCTGTAGAGCTAGCTTTTGGATTAGGAGCTTCAACGAGACCCACTAATAATTCTTCAATCAGTATATGGCCCATTATACTGAAATCAATAAGACAATGGACTGAGTCCTAAACAATGTTTTGTCAGATTGACCATGTACCCTTTTGGGGATCCAATTAGAAATAAGAAATGATACATTAATATCAGCAGATCTGATCTCATACATTGAATCACTATACTCCAGACTCCTCTATTAGCTTTCCCTTGTCGTCTTGTTTGCTTCTCTTTAATACTAATCAAACTGAAGTAGCATAAACACTATCTAATAGTTTCTCAAAAGAGATATTTGTCTTTTTATTTATAGGGTCCTATTTGTTGTAGAAAGTCACAAATAATTTGTAAATTATAATTTGATTTTAGATTGTTCTTTTATGTATTTTCGGTATATATTATCACACATTTCTATTATATTTAATAATTATAAGGATCAGGGAGAACATCTTTATCAGTGAAGACAAGGAAGGCTTGCAGTTTTGACCTACGAAGGTTAGTAGGTTGCTTGAGTAGGTTTGTGTAAGATTAATAAGTGTGTATTTTGAGGTAAATTCATTTCACATTTAACACATAAAATTGTTTTTCTTTATGAAATTATAATGGTTTTTTCAAATTGTCATTGTAAAACAAGTCTACAATAAAGAGTTCTTTCTAAATTCATAAATTGAATCTTAAGCTCAAAATAATTCCAACATCGTTATTATTTATATTGAATCAAAGAAGATTACAAAGAATGGGAGTTACCAATAGGAATAGGTAGCTAAAGGAAATAAAACATTGTCTGGTCATGAGTACAAAAACAGCCACTAGATTGTTGAGAGAAACATTCATTTCATATATCAAACAACTTTACAATGACAAACATTGTTGTCCACTGAAATTGTAACACTTGTTCTTGAATGTGTTGAATCTGATCCATGACTTTTGTATTCTTCTTGCATAATAAATGAACCTAATTAGTATTAAGACTTGAATAAAATATAATGAATTTAAATTATTTTTGAGATAAGAACATAAAAATAAATAAGTATATCTTATAAAAAATTATTTTATTCAAATAAATTATGTTGATTATTTAAGCATAAATACTAGATTTTTTTATTAAATTGAAATTAGATTAGTCAAAAAATATGTGCAAGAGTAAAGGGATGAATAAATACCCTCTTGTCCACCCCCACCTTTTTTCTACAATGGTTCATGATTTAGATGTTAAACAAGATTTTAAAAACATGTACAATAGAGAGCAAAAATCTATTAGAAATATGAAATAGAAGAACCTCTTTGAATGTAGTAGAATTTGTTCAGTTGTATTTGTGTTCTATTGCTATACAAACTCAAATTTTAAGTACAATAAAACTAATCTTTTGTTAGTAGAAAATTAATAAACTTGTCTCTATGACAAGGCTTCTTGGGACTACCTAGGCTGAGCCCTTGTTTACTATATGTCAATCTTACTATAAACGGAGTTTAAAGTCTATTTTTTCTTAATCTACTCTATGTTAAAGACGTTAAATTTTAAATCACATAATGTTTTTAGAAGAATATAGAAGTTTCTATAGAGTGAGAGAACTGATATGTGTAAATATGAAGAGGGAAATATAAACATTAGATTGGTAGGAGATAAAAGGGCAATAATAAAGAGTTATTGAGAGTGTACATAGAAGAGCTCAAAGAAGCATGTAGAAATTATAGGAAATAATGAAAGATGAGAGCTTTTATGAATAATATAAGCAATAGAGAAGCTTGCCTCTTTTAAGAATGATAAAGGACCAAGACATAAAACACATGAGCTACATAATATTCAAGGGACCTACATGAATCAATAATAGAATTCTTTACATTCTATAATACAGAGTAATGAAAAATGGATGAATCGTATAAAACTAATTACCTATGTAAAAGCTAAACTAATATTATCAAAAAGGTAGAGGCAATAGAAAAGAAATCTTATAGAAAGTGCTATCAAATCTGCATATTGAAAGAGTTGTAGGAGAAGTTATGGTACTTTCCAAAATGAACATGGACTATTTTTTGAACAAGATAAAAAAATTATATATAACAATTGAGAAGATATTTTATTAAAAATTTGAATAATCTATTGAAAAAATGTGAAAAAGTATGTAGTCATTAGATTTTGTCCAATAGAAAAGATAAGGGATGCATACAATACATCAAAATATCAAGTATGCATGTGGTGACATCACTTCAATTGTGGTGGACTTTGAGTAGAGATAAGTTTAGAAAATCATACAAAAATGATTTGAAATACGAAGAGGTAAAATGCTGGAAATTGATGTAGGAAACAGATCCAAAGAATTGGTCGAATAAGTACTAGAACATGCTATTGACATAGTCAATAAGATATATATGATAAACATAGTAAAAATTATAAAAGATGTCATTTTTAAATTTACATTTTGACCCCAAGTTAGTGTGCTCATGTTACTAGGTAGCATTGTTATGCTAAAGTAACATATAAAATGTTGCATGTAAATGACATAAATTGAATAAGCTAAAATATCAAGGATACATAAAAGTATACACAACAAGACTATATTCTCCATGTTCCATATTTGAAATTGTGATCATTAGACTTTTGCATGTAAGAGAGTAGCTAATGTCCAATACAAATTTCAAACTATAAATTTAGAGCATAGAAGCTAGAAAGAGAATAATATAACCATTATAGAAATAAAAGAAAGAAGATTCATATAACCAAAAGCATAATGGTAGAAATAACTGGCTTGACCAAAAAAAGAGGACAAGAAATTTAAAAAATGATGTAATAATTCTTTGTACTAGAATCATGAAATAATTAGCATAAGGACCAAGCTAGTGAACATGAATCAAGGATAAAACAAGTGGGAAGTAATCCTAGGCTACTCTATGCTAGAAGAGTAATCACAAATGACTTAAAGACCAAATGAGATTTAGGGACCAAGTAGCTATAGTTATCGGAGGCTTAAATAGTTAGAGTATATCATATTATCATTGGACATGATACTAGATCAAAGCCATAGATTAAGTTTTCCCCATAAATTCTATCAAAAGAGAGAGGATGGAAGGACAAAATTATGAGACAGAGAACAAGAAGACACAATCAAAGGTATTATTTCCCCAAGCAAAGGAAACAAGTAGTTGTCCCTAAAAGATAAGAGTGATAGATACAAATGGAAAATAAGGAATTCAAAATTATAGAACAGTAATATTGAAATTTTTTGAGAGTAGTATAAGAGAGATGAATATTAATGCATCAAGGAGGGGAGGGGAATAGGAAAGAGAGATAGAAAATGGAAAATCTCTAGTGAGTGTCAATGCAAGTGAATCACTCCATAGAACAAGGACTAGGAGATGATTTATATGGAAGAAGAATTAGGGGGAAATGAGCTATCGTTTGTAAGATATTACATTTTCTATGAAAAAAGTCAAAAGACAAAAATAAAAAATGGCTTAGAGTTTTAAAAATTATATTTAGAAAATGTAATTATAGATATTGACTTGGCAATGTTTTAGTGATGATAATTTGTAAGTGTGAGAGTAAGTAAATTAAGGTAGCGGAACAACTTTCTACACTAATCATGAGATGAGGTTTATGTTGAAACTTTTTCAAATCTTTATAATAGTTATAGAGAATTATTAGAAATAAACATATGTAAAATAAAACCTTTCGGGAGAAAAACCCCACACTCCAAAATCCACCCAATATATTATTTAGAAATCAGTAAAAAAATATAATATACTTGCAGACAAAGCTTCTCAAGGGAGTATCACCAATAGAGATTCAAAGGTAACTCAACAACTATCAAAATCTTACACCAAACCTCTAGCTCACACACCTAACATATAGGACATACAAAACATGAAGCCATCATGGTATTACAAAACCATGAGCTAAAAACCACATGAAAAGTGGCACAAATCTTATCTCCAATCCAAGGCGCCCTATGATGTGTCAAACAACACACAAATACGTGTAACTCCCTTTTACAACTCATTTATGTGTCCAACACATTTTTTATATCTCCTATTTCAAGAGACCCAAATTCCAAAGGCCATAAATTTTGAATTGAGTATCTGGTTGACGAACCATTTGAAGTGCCAAAATGATCGTGATGTGCTCTATCAAGTTGTACCTTGCTACACTAGTTATGTATTGGGAAAATAGGTGGTGTAAAAATAGGTGGTGTAAACCTTGCATAATAATATTTATGATATAATAAAATTTTACTCTATTATGTAATGTTGCACCTAGAACCACCTAGATAGATGTGCAACATGTAGAGATTCCCTTGAAATATTTTATTGGCCATGATATAGAATTGTAGGGTATGTGCAAGATCATGGTATTCCAAACTAGGCCCTTAAGTAGGAATAAAATTTTAGAAAAACAGGGTTAGGCAACTTCACTTAAAATTTTGAACATGTTATCAACCTTATATCAAAAATATGAAAGAGAATCTGTAGGAAATTGAATGTAGTTTCAAAGATACTAGTTATTTTTTTTATTAAAAAATTATCTATTTGGTGAAAATTTGAAATTTCAATACAGTAGTACGTAAATTTTAGGAAAAAGAAAAGAAGTAGGTGTATGTCTGACCACCCTAACTAAAATCAAATGATAATATTTTTTTATAAGATTTTATATATAAGTAGAAGACGCATGTCAAGATGTGAAACATATTTTTGTGTATTTTTTTTCAAATAAATAATTAATTATGATTTTTTTACAACTCTTTTGGAATATAAAAACTCGCATGTCTAACCACCTTAGCTTGGTCAAAACTTAATAAATTTTATTTTTATTGTTATTATAGTTTGTAAAGCATAGAATGTGAAGCATGTTTCGAATTTGAAAAATGTTATAGCATTTGCAAGTTATAGAGGTTTTTAAAACAACCTATCAATCAGGACTTTAGATATAATCCAATTAGAAAATAATATTTAATAATTATTTATTAAACTCAAAACTTGATAGAATTTATATTGATGGAAAGCTGAGAATCTTCTTAAGCGCCCATTTTCATTTCATCAGTTTTGGATTAAAAAAAATTGTCAGCTACATGGTCGAAGTCTAGAAATGCAAGGAGATTTCAAAAACACACTTTTTGGGTTGACTTTCCAGGTTTGTCATTCCCGAGCCAAAACCCATAGAAATCCCGAGGCAAAAAAGGGGGGAAATTTGTGTTAGATAAATCAAATATCTGATTCGTATTGGATATCGGATCCAAATCGGATATCTGTTTTGAAAAAATTAAGAAACACAATTTAGTATAGTGGCAATAACTTTTGTAATAAAAATCAAAATTTTGATTTTTTACAGGCGTTGGAACGTGTTGGATCTCTACACAATGTAATAGGTAGTGTTTTAATATCATATATAAAAAATTAATTATAATTAATTTAAGTTCATCCTTCATATTTAAAACATTAAATGTTCACAAGTTTTTTCATTTGAAGTCCCTTTTCCATGATCTATTTTGTAACAATCATCTCAAAACACTTACATTGAAACGTTAGGTTAGTAATTAATAATAAAATATTTAGTCATTCTTCCAAGGAGAGTAATAAATTGTGATAAACCATCATCTCTTTCTCTCTTCCACCTCATCCCCAAGATGTAAGCCTAGATTACTTCACCTCATCCTTGGTCATTCCCCCTCTTTTTCCCCTTCTTTCTACATCTCTCTTTATAAACATATCTCTACCTATCCTTCAAGCCCTCCTTCCTTCTATCCCTATCAAGCTATACATTTGTATTTCTACCTCTTCATGACTACTTCATCTACCTCATGTCTCTCCCCTAATGTCTAGACTTGTCTCTATACCACTCTTTCCCTCATTTCCTCTCTCTTCTCCCTTCATTATAACTCTCTCACTAATTGTCCCTCCCTCCATCCTTCCCTCCCTACTCTCAATATCACCTCTCTCTCCCTGATCCCTTCACATATCTCTATATATATCTCCTTCTCCCCTCTCACATTCTCTCTAGCTACCTATCCTTCCCTCTCTAGCTATCTACCTCTACCTCTCCCTCCCACCGTCCTTTCCTCTTTATTTATCTAGATCTATAGATATATTTTTATTTTAGTGAACCAAATCAATCCTATATCTTTAGATATATTATTATTTAAGTGAACCAAATCAATCCCATACTTCTAAATTTGTGTGTGTGTGTGTGTGTGTGTGTGTGAGAGAGAGAGAGAGAGAGAGAGAGAGAGAGAGAGAGAGAGAGAGAGAGAGAGAGAGAGAGAGAGAGCATGTATAGAGGGAGNGTGAGAGAGAGAGAGAGAGAGAGAGAGAGAGAGAGAGAGAGAGAGAGAGAGAGAGAGAGAGAGAGAGATCATGTATAGAGGAAGTGATATTTTTATGAGAGGGATATAGAAATACATAGTTTAATTACTAGGGGCCATGAGGCCCATAGACTTCAAACACCATCTAAACTTCTTTGTGCTCACAACCTTAGTTAATGAGTTTACAACATTCATTAAATTCTCCACCTTAACTAGATTCACCCCGCCATCAACAACCATATTTTTGACAAAATGATGTTGAAATTCAATGTGGTTGGTCCTAGAATGAAAATTTGGTTTCTTAGCTAGGCAAATCAAACTCTTATTGTCACAATAAACTATCAATCCTTATTTTATTCCAATATCTGGATACAATCAATTTATTCAAATGAATTCTTTATGAGCATGAGTAGTTGGGACATACTCAGCTTCAATATTGGACAAAGCAACAATAGCCTATCACTTACTCATCTAACTAAATGCACCATCAAATAATGTAAACACATAAACATTGGTGGATCTTCTGCTTTCAATATCATCTACCCAATATGAATCTACATAGTCACGAATGTCAAGAGAATTTTGTCTCCTATCATATTACCATGATAACTCACACAATACTCTAAGGTACCCTTCAAATAACTAAAGACATTTTTAACTACATCCTAATGAACTCTACCAAGATTAGACATATGTCTGGAAAGAACTCCCACTGCTTGGGCAATGTTGGGTCTAATATTGTTATAATATAATCTTCTATAACAATTATATATAATGTTCTAATATAAGGCTATAAAACCTTATATATTAATTAGATGCTTTATAATCAAACCCGAGTTGAAATAATTATAATCAAATAACTATTAGATTATTAATTATTTATGAATGGGGATTATTGAAATGTTGTGACTAGTGAAGTCACTCTTGCTCCTATATTTAAGGAGGTTCCCTCTCATCTGAAAGGGTGTGAAATTGGAGCTTTATAGTGAGTTATATCACTATACAAAAAAGGTATTATGGGCCATGTGGAATTAAGGAGAAGTATCTCTAGTTTAGTCTATTTATGATAGACTATGTTTTGGGGTGTGTGCACCAAGTTGTGGACCAAAAGGGGGGGTATAAGTGGACACATTTTTTCTGAAATCGGGTAAACTTGATCTTGGAACAGGTGTTTGAGGGTCATGCACTCAAAATACAAAGATGTGTAAAAAATAAAAATTGTAGTACTCTGAATCTAGTTTCTAAAACACTAATGTTTTTTAAAAACTGATAATATTAAGAGGGTCAAATCTTGCACGCACGAAAACATGTTCTTATTTTTTTGGAAAAGCATAACATAGCTGTTTCCATGCGTAGTACAAAAGATATAGTTATATTTAGTATTTTTTAAATCCCTTTGGTAGGATGATAGGTAAGAGTGAGATCTAGAAGTTGTGTATTTTTTTGTAATTTTCCAATGAGTATTTTTTTTTTTGTGATTTTTTTAAGTGATCGCATCTTGAACATTTGGTACCTGTTCATGCGCTAGGCATAACATGCATCAAAATAATCGAAAATGAATTTTTTTTTAAAAGTGTATAGAATCAAGTGTAGAATAATAATATGTAATTTATTTTTAATTTTATTAAGTATATCAAAAGTTATTAAAAAAATGGTAGACATATGTCTGTGAGGACAATCAAGACACTGGTAAAGAAAATTAAAGTTTGCTATGCTAATGTTGTCCAAAAATAGAAAAATTTATATAGTTAGAAAGCTAAGAAGATGTATGAGATTATGGTGAAAATTATAAAGATACCCAGTTGACAAATTGCAAACCTGAAGAAGATAAAGTCGAGAATTCATCTTACAAGATGAAAAAAATGTCTAAAAGAACAAAAATGGAGGGAAAATGAGCTTCCAAGCCTTTGGGTCATTTTCCAAATCTCTTCCCAAGACATAACCCGATCGGGTTTCTAAATTTCAAATAACCCGATCAGGTTATGAAAAGCAAAAAGTACTTCAAAACCCGATCGAGTTTTGAAGAAGTAAAACTTTCTCCATAACCCGAGCGGGTTTTGAAGAAACTAAAATAGGCTTTACTCTGGAAGCCATAACTTCCACATACGAAGTCTGATTGACTCCATTCAAAATGTGTTGGAAAGATATTGAGACAATCTAACACATTATTAAGCTATTATAATATTTAGGCGTCAACATTTTTTTTCCATCCATTTGAATCAAGTAAGTTATAAAATAGGCACTCATTATTGTCCATACATGCAACATATAAGAAAATCAGTATGCTCTCTCTCTCTCTCTCTCTCTCTCTCTCTCATTATTGCCCATACATGCAACATATAGGAAAATCAGTATACTCTCTCTCTCTCTCTCTCTCTCAAAAAGTAATTCAAAACCTGATCGGGTTTTGAAGAAGTAAAACTTTCTCCATAACCCGAGCGGGTTTTGAAGAAACTAAAATAGGATTTACTCTGGAAGCCATAACTTCCACATACGGAGTATGATTGACTCCATTCAAAATGCATTGGAAAGATATTGAGACGATCTAACACATTATTAACCTATGATCATCTTTAGGCATCAACATTTTTTTCCCATCTATTTGAATCAAGTAAGGTATAAAATAGGCACTCATTATTGCCCATACATGCAACATATAGGAAAATTAGTATGCTCTCTCTCTCTCTCTCAAAAAGTACTTCAAAACCCGATTGGGTTTTGAAGAAGTAAAACTTTATCCATAACACAAGCGGGTTTTGAAGAAACTAAAATAGGCTTTACTCTAGAAGCCATAACTTCCACATACCGAGTCCGATTGACTCTGTTCAAAATGCGTTGGAAAGATATTGAGACGATCCAACACATTATTAACCTGTGATATCTTTAGGCATCAACATTTTTTTTTCCATCCATTTGAATCAAGTAATGTATAAAATAGGCACTCATTATTGCCCATACATGCAACGTATAGGAAAATCAGTGCTCTCTCTCTCTCTCTCTCAGTAGATGATACCTGATAATGAACTTGACAATTCAGTAGATGATACTGAGGAGAAGACTCCAGTCGGTGAAGGAGAAGATCAATATGTTGAGGCCACAGAATCTAATAAAAAACAAGAAGAGTCACCCTTCTTGCTCGGTAGGACTCAAGAGATTAGTCCATATCAAAGTTCTCTCTTCATCAACTTCTTTCATTTTCCCTTGAAGGATATTAAATGCTCTTAATTGCTTTGGAAAATTCTTTGCATATTTCTTCTTTGTTTCATCAATCTTAGCAACAATGCATGTATTCAACCTTAAGTATAGTGAGGGATGCCTATCTCATTTGTTTCTCTGTTGTTAGTCCATATGTCCATCTTGTTGATACTTTATCATAAAGTTCTTTAGGTATGTATGTAGAAAATTCTACAGGAGCTCTTCTATAAGTGATCATCATACCTATAATTGATTCTTCCAACTTGTCTTGATCCTCGGTGCTCAGGCTTGCATAATTGTGTAGCTTTGGATGACTTAACCTTCTAGTTCACTTTATTGCTTCAACTACTTCATCAACAGTGTGTGGGATCTTATTATTTAAAACTTTGAATTGATCAGTATTTTCATCAGATTCATCATTGTCATATTTTCCTCTAACATACTTCTTTCTTTGTCTCGGTGTAGGGAGTTTGATGGTGGCCTTAGACTTCCTCATTTGATAAGTGTATTTCGGTGAAGCTCATGTTATATTTATAACAATTCCTTTCTTCAAAGGTGGTGAATTGGTTGTCACCGATCTTGTTTTGGTGCTAGTTGGAGTCTCGGCCTTTATGCCTTTACCCTTCTTAGCCTTAGGTGACTCTTCTTATTTTTCATTAGATTCCGTGGCCTCGACATCTTGATCTTCTCCTTCACCAACTGGAGTCTGCTCCTAGATATCATCTACTGAATTGTCAAGTTCATTATCAGTTACACCGAATTGTCAAGTTCATTATCAGGTATCATCTACTATGTGTGTGTGTGTGTGTGTGTGTGAGAGAGAGAGAGAGAGAGAATACTAATTTTCCTATACATTACATGTATGGACAATAATGAGTACCTATTTTATACCTTACTTGATTCAAATGGATGGTTTAAAAAATTTTGATGCCTAAAGATGATCATAGGTTAATAATGTGTTAGATCATCTCAAGATCTTTCCTGCACTTTTTTAAAGGAGTCAATCGGACTCCGTATGTGGAAGTTATGGCTTCCAGAGAAAAACCTATTTTAGTTTCTTCAAAACCCGATCGGGTTTTGAAGAATGAAATGCATAAGTTTTACTTCTCTCTCTCTCTCTCACTCACTCACTCTCTCTCTCTCTCTCTGATATTATCTTCCACTCCCAATATGAGAGAGAGAGACAAAGACAGATTTTGGGAGAGAGAGAGAGAGAGAGAGAGAGAGAGAGATTTTCCTATACGTTGCATGCATGGACTATAATGAGTACCTATTTTATACCTTACTTGATTCAAATGGATGGTAGAAAATATGTTGATGCCTAAAGATGATCATAGGTTAATTAAAAGTTAGATCATCTCAAGACCTTTCCTACTCATTTTGAACGGAGTCAATCGGACTCTGTATGTGGAAGTTATGGCTTCCATAGCAAAGCCTATTTTAGTTTCTTCAAAACTCGATCGGGTTATGGAGAATAAAATGCATACGTTTTACATCTCTCTCTCTCTCATATTTGGAGAGAGAGAGAGAGAGAGAGAGAGAGAGTATACTGATTTTCCTATACGTTGCATGTATGTGCAATAATGAGTGCCTATTTTGTATCTTATTTGATTCAAATGGATGGAAAAAAAATGTTGATGCCTAAAGATGATCATAGGTTAATAATGTGTTAGATCGTCTCAATATATTTTCAACTCTTTTTGAACGGAGTCAATCGGACTCCGTATGTGAAAGTTATGGCTTCCAGAGTAACGCCTATTTTAGTTTCTTCATAACCCGCTCGGGTTATGGAGAAAATTTTACTTCTTCAAAACCCGATCAGGTTTTGAAGTACTTTTTTCTTTTCAAAACCCGATCGGGTTTTGAAGTACTTTTTTCTTTTGAAATCCCGATCGGGTTATGGCTCGGTTACTAAGCCTAGACCAATTTTGAATTTTCAATAACCCGATCGGGTTATATGAAATTTGAATTTTTTTAAAGATGTGTCCACTTTTTTGGTCCACAACTTGGTGCACACACCCTTTGTACATATTTAATAAAATGATTCTTTATGAGGTTTTTCACCCAAAAAGGTTTCCCCCATGTATATCTTGTGTAACATGTACATTTATGCATGTATGGTTCTCATTTCATTTATTTTATATCTTGTTTATAATGATTAATATGCTAAGATCATAATTTATAACATGGTATCAGAGCAGGTCACGCTATATTAATCATTTTTATAGATCTTATATTAAAAGACATGTTGAACTTTATGGGAAATCCTGTTATGCGCAATAAATCCATGAGCAAGACCATTTATGCAAGATAACTGATGTGCCTTTTCTATTACTCCACAATTCATTAAAGACAAGTTAGAATTTTTTTATAGGTGATATCTAAGAGAATGTTTTCATAGTTTTCATATAGAATAAAATGGAGATTGCTATCTAATTAATTGTTAGATAATGGGTGCCAGCAAGAAGTTGAGTCCACTTTTTGGGCAAAAAGTGGAAGTGTTTTCCCTGATTTTCAAGTTGTCTGTCAATTGATGTCAAGATTTGAGGCACTTAGAGATTGAATATAAAAAAAATCCACTAATAGAAAATGTAGTGCTCAGAGTCTATTTTTCAAATATGTAATTTATTTAAATACCCACATAGTAGAAAATATATTTAGTAGGCAT
>MU226977.1:691953-716726 GCA_018584345.1 Thuja plicata | reverse complement strand
CCTTATAATATAATTGAAATTGCAGAGATAAACAAAGTAAACACATAAATTCACCTTGCTTGTAATGTCCTTGTGGCGGATTCGAATCCGTGGATCCACAAGTATGCTTCAAAACATGGAATGTAGAGTGGAAGGATGTCTTCAATCTCTTGCTTTTAGATCTTCAACATTAAGTCTTGAATAGGTTCCCTAAATTGACAAGGGCTTTGGAAGAAGATGGATGGAGAGATCACCAAAATGGCACTTTTTGGCTTGAATCCTTCAATGGCCTCCAATGGATCTCCTTCATGCAAATGGATGCTTGAAAGCTTGAGAATGGATGGATGCTTGCTTGAAATCTTTCTCCTTAGCTTGCTTGAATTGCACTTGAAAATCCTTCTCAATTGTCTAATGATTCTTAATCATGGTTAGAGAAAATGAGAGGAGAAGGCTCCCTTTTATATGAAACTAGGGCACAATCTTCTAAGGAGGCCTACATAGGATAATTAAATCATCATTTAATCCTTTACCCCTAGGAGAGGACCTATATTAAATATAATTTAGGAATCAACCAATTTGGAACCCGAAACAGCTGACCTGGAAGCGGGAACAAACTTTTTGTGAAGACCGACATCTCGAAAACCAAAAGTTCTCAAGATTTGGACCCTGGGAAAGGGTCGAGGTCAGCCCTATCCTAACACAGGGCTGAGGTCAACCCTATCCTAGGGCAGGGTCAAGGTCGACTCTATCCTAGGAGTTCGACCCTGTCCTCAGATCCCAGGATCACAGGTCAAAGACCCAGAATGAAGAATTTAGGTCAGGAAATGGAGGTTAGAAAGGCAGGTCAAGGGGGAAGCCATGTCAAGATCAGGAACCCATTCAGAGGCACTTTTCATGACCCCAAACCACTCACTCAGAAGGATAAACCAGTCTCCTATGGAAGTGCTTAATGCTTTTATGCGATGCACCTAGATGGTTTTGCATAATTTTTATGATGAAATGTTTATGCTTATGTAATGATGTATAATATATAGTGATTTAATGACGAATGATCCTAATGAAATGAAATCTAAATGATTAATGATATAATGAATAATGAATCTAATGGATTTAAATGATTTATGATATGCAACATGAGAGGCTTCTACAATGGACTTTCGAAAATATGCATGGTTAATAATGATAACGAGATGCAACTAAATGATATGCAAAATGGACCTAAGTGAAACACAATAAATGAATCTATATGAATTGACTTAATAATGAATAATTATAATGATTTATGCACTTAATGGAATGAGTGCAACAACCTAATTGATGATAGTGACTTAATAAACCAAATGCCACTAATGTGGCTAATGAAATACAATTAAATTATTAATCATATTGATCTTAATTTTAATGCAACTAAATGAAATGCAAAGGGGTAAATGCAAATGCATGTTTTTTTGTTAAAGTCCAATATACTCCATCATAAGTAAAAAAAAAATTGATGAAGTGACCTCGATTCTTTTTTTTTGTTTTCACCCCCTTTGAGAAATCTCATACCAACTATAATGCAAGATTAATCTAAAATGAATTCAAAATGCAACTAAGATTGTCACTTATCATTGGATTGATTTATTTTTCTATTTTCATCATTGAGATTTTTTTCCTTTGGCACATGAAAGTGGTACAAACCTCACTGCTTAGATTTTCAACCATGATGGTTTGAATACCTCTTTCTTTGGATTTCAATAATGAGATTATTACAACCCTTACTAGTTATATTTTCAACCATGGGAGTATGATTACCACTTTCATTAGTTTCAATATTGCAAGTGGATTTTGGCATTAAGATATGGAAGATCTAAATTGCCAAGGTATCTGTTTGCCTAAATAGACAAAGATTTGATCCCTTTCATATGCAAGTGTCCTCGATGATTCTTTGATGATCATGTCATTAAACTAACTTGCATACTTTTATGAACCAACCTCACAAGCATAAATCAAGAAAATATCATGCTTTCATCATTACTTATCTACTCAAAATACATCATTGATTTGCTAAAAGACATGATGCAAAAATCAAGAAACACTATTGAACTATATTTACTTTTTGTTTGTTGATCCATTTTCTCATAAAAAGTTTCATCCATTTTGATCCTTCTTCACATTTTTTATTTTTTATGTTGTAGCTTATCTTTTGATATTTCACCTTTGAATTTGATATGGGTCAAGCATTTGAATATTTGAAATTTGAGGTTTTGGATCAATTGAAAAGTGTCAAAGGTTTTTATTCTTTATTATTGATAAAGTGTGTTGGAGTCATACTTGTACTTGTTTCTTTGATGAGCTCATTGAGTTTGAATTGTGCCCCCAATTAGGTTTCACCACGATGATGAATTTAGACAAATTTCCAAACCATGACGAAAGCTTTGTAGGACAAATATAGCTTTGAGACTTTATGGTAGCTATGTACAAATGATGGAATGCAAGTGACTATATACAAGGATGGGGAAAAATTAAAATACAAATGAAATAGGCTTAGCTTAGGGTAAGTAGCGCCTGTTTACCAGGTTTTCACCACTCAAATTTATTACACTTTTCCTTTTTTTGTTACCAAGGTTCCCATTGCTATGTTTTCTCCAAGGCATGTTTATCTTTTTCTCTTTTTTTATGATGACTAAGAAACCTGACACCTTCCTTACTTGTTGCTTTTTGATATGATACATTGGCGAAAGAAGGCCCAATCATGTTTAGGTATACGGGTAAGGAATGGTCATCTTGGAATATAGGTATGTCATTTGACTCAAGTTTCTCCCAATCAATTAATTCAGGATGGATAAGGCGTAAACAATAATTTGGCAATCTTAGGTTAATTGGATTTAGGGTCATGATTTTATTTGAAGGTTAATGCATTGTATCACTTAGATCTATGACATGTGTATCACTTAGATCTAGGACATTTGTTTCTTCTAGATTGTCCATAGAGTTAGGATCAAAATCTTGTTCACTAGAGTCCTCTTGAGCTTCTTGTGGGAAAGATTGTTATAAGTTAAACCCAAAGCTAGATCCCTCTAAGAATGATGGTACATAAGGCTCTCCTACCCATTCTTGACTTGTACTTGGTATTTCCTTCGATGAAGAGGTATAAGAATGGATAACATCAATTTCTTTTTCATGACAAGTTTCCTCAGATAATGAATCTCATTCCCATTCATTTGAGTCATCATCACTTTGTGAATCTAACTTATTGATTTTTCATAAGGATGGGAATAATTCTTTTGATTATGACCTAAGATACCCTAATCTTGATTTTTCTTTGCTTGACCTCCATGTAGTTTGTATGGGTTCCAACAACCCTTCATTTCTTTTACCTAGAGGTTTGGTTCCTTGATATCTCATTTTCTTCATGATTTGATAACCCTTCCCATATTGATGTGTAGGGATGCTAATGTGTTAAACCCTTTCGTTTGAAGTTTCTTCTTCATCATCCTTGTAAAACCATTTGATGATTTCATTATCTTCTTCTCTGTTTGAGGATGTGCTAGACCTTACAAAATTTTATTATACCTTTGAAGTTTTTTATGTTTTGAATCAAAGGGTTTTCCATGGGATCTAGGAGAAATAGGCATATCCATCATTGATAAATAATATTCTCCTACCCCTTTTTGATGAATTTTGCATTGTTTTCCAAAATGTGTCATCATTTCTTTCCCTTTTTCTGATCTATAGGTTTTTGATTCCTTTTGAATAAAAGAACTTGAATTTGTGAAACTAGGGTTTTCTCCATTTGATTCTATGAAACTAACTTTTTTCTTGCCTTTGTTGGATGAAGATGGGTTAACTTCTTTACTACTTGAGGTAGTATGGTCATCATTTGGATCTTCATTTTCTTTCTCCTTGAATTTTGAACTTGGAATAGGGATGTCTTCTTTTTCTTATTTCTTGGATGAACTTGATGTAGAGCCTTCACTATTATGGGGAACAAATGAGTTTTTCACTGGTTTAACATTTTTGTAATATTGGAATGGATTTAAATACTCACTAACAGTTATCTCTTGACCCATGTATGGAAATTTTATGCATTGGTGATAAGTAAAGGGCACCGCTTGTATTTTGTGGATCCACGGTCTACCCAACAAAATATTATAAGTTAGATTGAGGTCTAAAACTTGACAAATCATCTCCTTATGAATAGGACACACTATAATTGGTAAAATGATTATCCCTTTTGAGGACCTTTCTTCATCATCATAAGCCTTTATAGATATCTTCATTTTGGCATCAACAACATCATCAAATACCCTAAGGATTTGACCAAGTTCAATGTGCATATATTTAGATTGGCGCCTCCATCTATTAAGACTCTTTTGACCTTATGATTTTGGATTACGACACCAATATGCAAGGGTAGTCTTTGGGGATGGTGCAGAGACATATCATCTTGCTCAAAAAATGAAAGACAATGGGGACCAATGAGGTGACCAAGCATAATTTTAAATTGTTCCACCTCCAAGTCATTAGGAGTCCTCGTATCCACTAGAGCTCTCTCCAAAATTTCCTTGTGTGTAGGTGAAAGTTTAAGTAACTCCAAGATTGAAATTTGAGTCAGTGTTTTTTGAAGTTGATCAACAAGGTTGTATTTTTTTATGAGAAAGATAGAGTATTAGGCAAGTTTGGCTTAGTGGAGACTCCTAGCAAGGTGCTTTTGGAAGCATGTCCCCTAGTCAGAACATTAGAGAATTATCTCTCTTGTTTATCCTTCACCACAATAACATTGATGATATTTTCATAACTAGAGAGGGAGTTGATAGTGTTGTCATATGTATGTGCAAAGTGACTTAGTTTTTTCCTCTCTAGTTGTTTTGATTGGAGTTGGAAGATTCACCTTTCTCATGATTCAAGAAATGGGTTTTGAATATCGTGTGGTCTTCATTATTCTTTGGACCATCAACTTGGATTGTGCCATCATCAATCAGGTCTTGCACCACATGTTTTAACCTCATACATTCATTATTTTTATTCCCTTTATTTTGATGATACTCACAATGATGGGAGTCATTCCACCATGATGGCTTCACTTGGGGTTCATATGGTCTTGACTCCGGTAGGGTTATGAGTTTATTTACAATGAGATTTCTTAGGAATGTCTCAAGTGGTTCCCCCAGTGGATTAAACTATATTCTTGGTGTTGAGGTAAATTGAGACATGAAGTTAGGTTTTGGCTTGTTATTCCCTTGGTTGTTGCTGAAAGGATTGTTGGAGGAATGACTGATGGTATTATCTTGACTAGTGGAGCCACTTGAAAGGTTTAGCTTTTTTATTGTTGGCCTCCACCACTCCATCAATCACTAAATTCTTGTTCTTGTTTTTCAACCAAAATCTAGGTTTATCATTATTGTTGTTGTTTGAAGAATTTTTGTTGAAAGGGGTATTGTCGTTATTCAAAAAACCTTTTGTATCTTTATAGGGCTTTAGTTCCCCATTTCTTACTAAAGCATCTTATATTTTGATTCCATTTTTATCATCTTGACAAAGGTTGGGGTATATTGAAGTTGTAACCAAAAGTTCATCACTGTGTTTAAGCTGTTTATGAATATATCCATCTTTTCCTTCTCTGGTTCACTTCGTGGATACTTAGAAAAGATTATTCTCCATCTTTGTAGGAAATTCAAAAATTCTTCCCCATTTATTTGCTTGGTATTACATAAGTCCAACATGGAAAATTCACATTCAAGGTTATAAGAATATTGATTAACAAATTTAGAGATTAATTCCTCAAAGGTTTTGATATCAGGAGGTAACTTTGAAAACCATTCCATTGTTTGTCCACCAAGGCTTATTGGAAACAATCTCATCGAATAAGTGGGTTCATGGAGGAATTAAATATTTAATGTGCCAAAATCTCTTATGTGGTCTTGTGGGCCCATTGTAATAATGTACTTGTCATATTTGGGGAATACCATATTTTGAGGAAAAGGTTTCATGAATATATTCTTGTCAAATGGGAAAGGGCAAATGGCTTCTATTGAATATTGTTTTTGAGCAGTCATCTTCTTCATGTTATCCAATTTTTTTTGGAAAGACTTGAGTTGTTGGTACATAGCTTTCAAAGGGTTGTCTTCATCCTCATCTAGTGTTAAATTGGACAAGTCAAAACTATGAGTGAGTTTTACCCCAAGTTGAGCCAAGTTTAGGAACAATCTATCTTTGTCTCTTTCTAAGACCTTTTCTGTCATCTTCACAAACAAAGGGTTTTGGGAAACCTCATTAACATTTTCTTCAGTTACCTCTTCATCATGCTTATCATTGTTATTTTCCACGGTGTTGTTAACATCATACCACGAATTTCTTTCCATTGGAACTTGTTCTTGCTATTCCTCTTGATTATTCTCTTGAAATGGTTGATAAGGAGAATGAGGTTGAGTCTCGTTTATATAGGTATTTCTTCTCTAAACATAGTTTTTTCTTCTTGATAAGACAACTTGGTGTGGGACCTTGTCCAAACCGGCATGAAAATGAGCTTAGGATCTTTGTTGAAAGAATATCTCTTGGAGAAAAATGTTGAGGTTTGAATTTCACTTGATGTTGTCTAAGAAATTGAGAAGTTGGAGTTTCAAGTTTTGATGGGATCAATGTGAATTGCCTTTAAGATAAAAGATCCAATTAGGAAAGATCTATCCTTATGATGAAGACCTTGATGAGTGATTTTATATCTCTTCAATTTTAGGAAAAAGGATTAGGTATCCTTTGATGACAAACTATCAAGAATGCAAAACCAATGATGTTTTGACCAATTGCACAAAGATTTAATGATTTTGAAACTTAAAGAGCATGTCTCAATTTTCTCAATAATTATAAAAATGGTGAATTTAAAATCTATCTTGATTGGAATAGGTAGAACTCACAAATGGCTATACCAAAATGTCAACTTTTCTGTCTAAAATTTTTGGGAAATGTTGACTGTTTGGCCAACACCAGTAATAGGTGTTGTTTCTTTGTTTACAGGCACTGAAAGAATGTTTATAGGTGCTACAAGAATCTTTATAGGCACTAAAAGAATTTTTATAAGCGTTGAAAGAATGTTTATAGGCGCTATGTTGTCAAAATTTGTCTCAATTTCACAAATTCCAAGGATTTTCAAGGTGAATGTGGATCTTTAATGGATGTTTTTCTCTAATATTATGTGTTATTAAACATATAAAACACAAAAACGCATGTTCTTCAACCTTAAAATATTCACAAAAAAGTGTATTTCTTTAATGTTTTAACAAGGCCTTCATATGAAAACACACCAAGCAATCTACCTAAAGTCAATTTTGGTTCAACATGGTTAAATAGGTAGGTTTACTACTTAACCAGGATTTAATCAATTACCCGTTCAAAGATCTTTGCTTTTACCTCTCAATTATGAGAGCTTCCCACCACATGCATAGAAGGTTTGGCACAATCTATTAGGACTACTAGAGGAAGGATATTACATTGATCTTTGTCTTCCACCCCATTAAGGATGTAAGTATTTTTTTTTATAGTGAGTTGGATCAAACCAAGGCTAAAGTTGTTTTTTATCTCACTTTGGGCTTTCCCTCTCATGGCTTTCGTAAAGAACTTGGGAGGTATTCCCTCTAAGGCTCAAAATCACTTGCAATATTGGAAAGCAAAATTGAAGAAAAAGATAGGTCTAGGAGTTTGATCACCCTCAAAGAGTAAGAGCATATTCCTACTACCTTTCATCTTCTAAACACAATTGACATGATTTGTTCATTTCAAATCCTTTAATCTAATAGAATTAAGGTACTTTTGCCTAATATCGTTGTTCACAAACAATGATCCTTTGCAATTATGTGTTTGTTCATTCCTTGACCTTTCTTTCTATTGACAAATATGGCATGTTTTGCATTTTGATCACCTTAAAAGGTGAGAGTATAGGCCTAATACCTTCATTGAAAAATAATAATAGGTCTCTCTATTTAGACTAGATTTTAAACTTTGAAATTTAAGCAAATGACTTGAAAGAAAAGGTTTTAGGACTCAGCTTGTTCGAAGCTTAATGCGCATTTTTTATATTAGTTTTCTTTTTTTATACATACCTTGTGATCATTCCCGCTCCTAAGCATCCCCTTCCAAAAACATTAATCCAATACAAGACAAGACAAGTGAAGGAAATCAAAAATATTTGCACAAATGTGAAGGAAATCTTTAAATGAGAAGCCTAAAAATTGATCAAAGGAATGTTATAAAAAGCTTGATAAAGACTCATTATCTTGATTGAACAATTATATCTAGTGAAATCCTCATCTGGGTTAGAAAAAACATTTGCATTGTGAATTCATTTTGCATACCTATCAGATCTCTTTGCCTCCTTGTAGTAGTCAGGAATTTGAAATGCAGACTTTTTCACCTTCTTGTGTTTAACCATCTGCAGATATTTAAACTGAATTAAATCTCAACGTTTAACATTTTCAAAATAAAATATGCAGAAGCTATTTAAAATTTGACAGACGCTAAACATTTCAAACAACGCGCAAAATTTTAACTACTACGCAGTAAACTTTTACTCCAGAGCGCTAATATTTCAATTTTCGACACAAAAATAGTAAGCGCAAAACTTTATATATGCACTCATTGTAAGAATGTAAGACAAGAACCAGAAGAATTATTATAGGCATAGAAAAAGAGTTGCATAGACGTTTTTGTAGGCATTGTAAGAATTTGTCTCGATGTTGAACTTTTGGTAACATGCGCTAAACATTGTTGAATTTGCAATGCTCAATTAACCACGAGCAATCTCATTGCCCTCCCAAGCATAGACGAACAACAATCGTCTCCACCGAGAACTCTGATATATATATTGATCTGCATATTTTATTCAATTATCATTATTGTACCCATTGAATGAGATCTCATATCTCATATGTATGTGAGAGATTACTTTTCACCAAGGGTTACCACTCTTCACATGTGGCCCCATTTATTATATTATTAATATAATATAATAATTATACAATATAAATATAATTATATTATCACATAATTATATCATATCATAATAATTATATTATCACACAATTTATATTATCTCAATAATAATATAAATATAATCACAACCTTTGTGATATATCTATGTTGGTCTATGGATTCCGACCATAGCTGCAATAAAATCAACAGTCCCTCTTAGCTAGGGAGGAATCCAAGTTACATCACCTTATTGTGATGACTACATCCATATGTGGAAAGATATCACCTCTTGTGATATCAACCGTTATGAGTTATTCATGGATATCACTTTACGTGATATCCACCATTATGGCTATCCATAGATATCACCTCACATGATATCCACCATTATGGCTTATAGATATCTCCACACGTAATACCCACCAATATGGCTTATCCATAGATATCACCTCACGTGATGTCTACCATTATGGCTATCCATAGATATTACTTCACGTGATATCAACCATCATTGTGAGATCGTCACCTCACAATGATATTCACCATGGCTCATCTAGAGGATGAACACACAACTATAAGAAATTCACCACACATTATATCCACCAAGAACCATATCAGAGGGTGGTGATAAGGGCTTACACCTCAAGTCTCTCTCAAAGAGAAATGCATTAATAAGGGATTTCACCCCAAACTTCTCCCTCACAAAGAAGAATTCATTAAAGAACATCTCAAGAAATTATTGATGCTGAGACTTCCTCTCAGCAAGGGCTTCATTCTCCAAAACTCTAAGATTTGCCTCAAAAATGCACAAAATTCACTTTGGAAAGAGGCTTGGTGAGAATATCAGTTGTATGTTCTTTGGTGCTAATGTACCTCAACTGAATAGCATTTCTTTACACCATATCCCTAATATAGTGATATTTGATCTCCACATGCTTTGACCTATCATGAAATATAAGGATGAAGTTTGCATCACTCTCGGTGAATCCCAAGCTCACAAAATATCCATCTATACAGGAATATCATGTCTTAGGTATCAGCATAAAGGTCTTTTGGCCTACATACATGGGACTCCATCCCATGAATCATAGTCCTTTGAATTTTGATCACTAGAGAAACCATCTCAACATGGTCCACTCCCTCTGAATAAATATGATCAAGATCTTCAGAAGTCAAATAAAGCAGATCATCTAGATGCTCCCTCTGAAGCTCTAAGACTAACATTGACCTCCTAACCTCATCGTCCAAGGTTGCCTCTGATGATTTGTCACACTCCCTCTGAATATTAATTCCTCCTCTTCGAAAAAATTGTGCAGGCTCTTCCTCTTTGAGAGATGTCTCAACTCAGTCCCATGACACTACTACACATTCATAATGGATTATTTATCACTCCATTTGTCATAGTATGGTCACATACTCACGTCTCAGTATGATATGGAACTATCAATTGTTTGCATAAAATAAATTTTGTGTCATCCATTACATGCAGCTTTGAGCATCTACAAGATCATCAAACCCTCTCAAATCCACGTGAACATAACTATTGGTCCACTCGGCAGTCAAGGAAACGGTGGAAACAATTTGCGCAGTTAGTTTCAAACCATCGAACACATCAGCGACAGTGAGAAGATTGAAGCACGACCTTCTATTATTGAATTCATTTTTCATGTCTAAACAATCACCATATTTTATTCTCTGAGACAATGTCTCTTAGATCAATTTATTCAACCATGCTTTATCCACTCCTTTGTGTTTAAGTCATTTTATGCATACTCACATAGGCATCTCATTCCATGAAAACATGTTTCTTTGGGGCAGAAATCATTGCACTCCATGGGTTAATGTCTTCAAGCGGCATTAAATTCCTTTATTGCAAGTTGTAGTTGTTTGAATATTTGTAAACTTGTCAAAAAATCCATTATGTGCCAACCTGACGGTCATAGTCTCAATGAAATCGCACTTCTTGAGCCACAAAATAATTTGCGCTTAGCATTCGTATTGTTGACAGTCTTTTGATGATATTTAAACAATTTCATTTGATGTGTATCTTGTGATCATGGCATCACAGAAGACCATATTTTTTCAAACCCCTCTTGTATGTCTAGATATCCTGCGATATCTTAGAGGTTGTGGAAAATTCATTCGTAAGCGATATTTGTATTACTGGTGACATTTAGTGCTTCTTAAATAGGGTTTGATGAAGACCAAGTGATGTTACACTGATGTTCTAAGATTTCTTGTCATCAATCAACATTAATGTTACCATTCATCATCATCATACATATCGCATTCTACTCATAGATCACTCTTACAACTGTGACATATCGACTTCAGGAGCCGTGGACATAACCGATGGTTATTACATCTACTGGGATCGTCATACCATTTCTGAAGACACATTACATACTGTCAATCAATATATATATGATTGTTCACATACTGTCGATCGACCACAATGCAGATCGCCAACAACTACATCGATGCCATAACTGAGACTTGTCATCATTGAGACCATAATATGCATGTGACAAATGTATGTTCAGATCGCAACAAGCATATATTCCAAATGACAAACATATAATGCTTCCATCAGGATTTCAGACTGTCATAGTATTCCTTATGGTGTTCACGTATTGGAGTACTTGTGCTAGGTAATGAGATCGACAGCTAGCAGAATGATGAACGCAGCCTGGTCAAAGCTTAGGAAAGAAGACACCTGATATGCTCCAAAACTCTCATATTTTCCACTATCCAGGGAAGGCAGACAATGGATGAATTGAAGTGGCAATCAATCATACACAGCCACAAAGAGCCACGATTTCATCAAATGGAACAACGCCTCAATGCTCAAAGCAACCACAAGATGAATCATACCAAATCAATATGCTTCCTACCCAAAAATAACCCTACATAATAGTTTTGAAACCTCACACAGGCTTCGGAGGAGGGCTTACTTTGATACTATGTTGAATTTACAATACTTGATAAATCAAGGGCAATCTCATTGCCCTCCCAATTGATGAACTATAACTGATTAAATGTTTGAAGATGATAAGTTGATGATCACTGAGTTACAGAAAGTAAATGCAAGACATTAAATCAGTTAATGTATTGTATTTTCATTGATGTCAACTTGATATAATCTTATTGGTCATATACATATTGTCATAGACTTGAAAAGAAACTAAAGAGATAAAGTTTATGTTATCGGTAAAACATAAAATTTCAGTGTACACCGAGCGACAGTAAACACTGACAGATAGTGCACACCGACAGACAGAGAACCCCGAGTAGTTCACAGTGTAAACCAAGCAAGTGATTACCAAGAAGAACTAAATTTGATGCCCAAGCATAACTGAAGTTAATGACTGAGTTAACTGAAGTTGATCACCGATCAGAATTGAAGATAAAGAATGACAAAACACTTAGCTACCATGAGCTATAATTAGAGTTAACTTATTGATTGCTTTATTATTAACGATCAGTAGAACTAAGGATAAGAAGAAGATTTAAAGCTAGTTTTATTCACAGTTGTCAAGGAGAAATCTACGGAATAAAACTAAAGCAAAGCTTTAAAGATTAAAGCAATGCATGGTGGGATTTGCGAATCAAGAAGCAATCTACATCAAGAACAAGAAAGACAAGGAGATTGAGCAGCTAAATCATGTCTATATAAAGAGACAAGTAATTCATTATGAAGAGAGGAATGTTGAATATAATTCTGCTGAAGATAGAATTCTTCATGCAGATCTAATCACATAGGCTAAAGAACAAAGCCAGGAATTTTGCAGACACCGAACAACAGAAGCAAGAGCATTCACTGAAAAAAATAGAACACAAAGGGGACCAAAGGAATTGAAGAGCGTATTGATCAGAGAGACATTTTTTGGACTAAAAATAGATCTGAAAATCTACAAGTTAAAATTGTATTATTGAACAAATCATTTATTGTTTCAGTTTAACTATTGATTCATAAAATCTCTTAACCGAGTGGGATTTAACCATCCTTATTGTATTGAGATACTCAAGAGTATCAAAAGGTTTTCTTGTTGACATCATAGTGAATACTAGGTCAAAAGATAAACTGTTAGTATTGAATCGTCTAACAAGGTTGCATTTATCAGTGTGTTTGTAACCTTTAACAGGGTTGGCTCTTCACCGAGCTCACTTCGGAAGAGTGAAAATTTTGGGTTATCAGTCCAAAGTGATTTTTTCCTTAACAGGGTTTCCACGTTAAAATCCATGTGTCAAATGTGTATATGGTTCATTGCTTTGATGTTTTTCTTTACACATTACTAAAATAGGATTGGTCGGTAAACACTAAGTTTAATTGCAGCTACTCGGTAAATGCTAGGAAAAGATAAACAATATATTCACCGAGCAATATATATTTGATAATATTACTTAAGGCATACATATTGAAGGACTGAAAGATAACTAGAGGATATTATATTTGTGATATGATTTTTGATTGAGTTTTCAGAATTATTTTTAAGGCCACTGATTCACCCCCCTCTCAGTTATTCTAACAATTGGTATCAGAGATTTGGTGCTTAGAAGAAAGTTTAAAGACTCAAGCTAAAGATCACAAGATGAGTAAAAGGGATGTGCCTAAGTTGAACAAGGACAACTTTGCATCATGACAAAATAGGATAAGACTCCATCTATCAGGTATTGGAAATGATGTCACACAATACTTGGATGTTGAATATGTTGCACCTACTGGACCTCTGACTGTTGATCAATTAATAGAGAAACATGAACCCAATTCTATGATGATAGAACTTGCTTCTTCACTATCCGATGTTGAATTTGAAGATGTCAAATCATGCACAACTGCAAATAAAATGTGGGACAAACTCAAGCTAGTACATGGAGGAGACACCAATGTGTTGAGAGCTAAAGTTGAAAGCCTAAGAGGAAAGTTTGATGATCTAAGAATGAAACAAGGAGAGAACATCACTCAGTACAGTAGAAGAATCAAAGAAGTTTTTAATGCTATTTGAGGAGTAGGAGTACTTGAGGAAGAAACAATGGTAAGTAAAATTTTGAGAACCTTATTGCTTGTTTATGCTATTAGAGTATCTGTAATTCAAAAAATGATAGTAGTAGCAAATAACAATGTTACTCTTGATAGTTTGATTGGTAGACTTATTTCATTTGAGATGAACAACTATGACAACAGTGTCTTACCTACTATTGAGTCTGCATTCAAGTCCTCTCTAAAAATAAGCAAATCTAGTCATAAGCACACTATGAGAAATGATTGTGAAAGTGATAGTGATGAACAAGAACTTGATGAAATTAAAGCACTAATGGCTAGAAGATTGCATAGAGGTAAAAGAAGGTACAAAGGTAAATTACCATTGGTCTATTTTAATTGCAAAGAGATTGGACACTTTGCTGCTAGATGCCTAACAAGAGAAAAGATGAAAGAAACAATGACAGATCTTGTGAAAAGAAGTTTGACAGAAGTGATCACCGAGACTACAGAAGCAACTGACGCTCTGACAGAAGAGATAACTAAGACTACAAGGAAAAAGGCAAGAAGGCTTGTTACCTGGTTGAGAACAAAGTTGAGAATACTGACATCGAGTCTGATGAAGATGTTGAGGTAGTATTTGTTGCTATGAAGGATGATTCAGACGAAAAAGAAAGGTATGTTGAAACTACAATCATATCTAAAGTTAGCAAAAATGATGTCTGGATTATTGATAGTGTTTGTACTCATCACATGACTGGAGATAAACAAAATTTTGAAACTTTTGAATATTATAATGGTGGATCAGTTAGGATGGGTAATGACTCACCTTGTCCAGTTGAAGGAAGAGGAACCATCATGTTGAATAATCTGATCAGATGTGAAAATGCATATTGGGTGAAAGGACTTAACTATAATCTATTGAGTGTTACACAACTGAATAACACAGGACACCAAGTTGCATTTGAGAACAAAAAGGCAAAGATATATAGTGGAACAAGAAAGTTGATCGGTGCTGGTGAACAAACGAAAGGTAACATATTCTATCTTGATAATATTGAGACCACTTGTTTATTGGCAAGAAATGAAGACACTTGGTTGTGGCATAAAAGGTTATGTCATGTGTGTTAGTAATAGCTGAGAGGGGGGGTGAATCAGTGGCCTCAAAAATTTATCCTTTTAAACTTTAATCCATCAATCAATACACCTCAGATTATTAAGTCCCTACAAGATGCATGCCTTGAAATACTTTGAAATAATTAACTGTCTGTCGGTTTACCTTGTCTGTCCTTATTCTCCTTGATTACCGATAAGCAGTAAAACTTATTTACCGATGCTCAGTAAATATGCAGAGTATACCAATCAATCCAGAAATACATATGTGAAATTTAAAATAATAAAGTAATAAACCATACACACAACACATAGATTTTAACATGGAAACCTTGTTAAGGGAAAAAACCACTGGGACCGATACCCCAAATTTTCACTCTTCTGAAGTGAGCCCTGTTAGGAGCTAACCCTGTTAAAGGTTACAAACACACTGTTAAGTGCGACCTTGTTAGAAGATTTTTATACATAGGTTGTCACTTAGTATCTGGCATCTACGCTACCATCCTTGAATCAGCCTTCTTCTTAGACTGTCAATAGGCTTTATGCTAATCTTACTACCATCCTTGAATCAACCTCTTTCTTAGACTGTCAATAGGCTTTAGGTAAGACCAATGCTACTATCATGAATCAACCTTTTTGGTAATCTGTTAGGATATAGCTCAATTATAGAAGACTATTAAGTCCTGCTCTGTTAAGAGACTTAATGCTTCAATGGTTAAACTGAAACATAATGACCTGTTTCTAATGCAACTTTGAATTGCAGATTTTCAGATCTATTTACATACAATACCTCTCTGATCAATGTATCAATTCAATTCCTTTGTGCTCCACACTTTTTGATCTGTGATGTTGTGCTTCACTATTTGTCGATGTCTGCAAAATTCTTTAGCTCTCCCTTAGCTTGATTTATCAAGACTATATGAAATTTATCCTTCACCAATTTCTCTTCAGCATCTTATTTCTATTCACTCTCCTTTCGTGTATCTGATTGCTTGTGGAAATGAATTATGTTAGTCTCTTATATAGACATGGTATTCCTTAATTCTTGATTCTTGATTCTTAGCATGAAAAAAAATTCAGCCAATTTGATTTATGGCTTTAACTTCTGATTTATCTCGTAGTTATCTTCTTGCCAACTGTATAAATCAATTGCTTAACTGTGGTCGAATAAAACAATTAGTTAAGTCTATCTTTAAGCTCTGCCAGCTAGATATTTTGTCATTTTCTAATCTCTCTATTTTGTCGGTCAATTCTGCAGTTCATCGTCGGTGACAACTGCCAGTTCCGTCAGTGTAACTTCAGTTAGCTTCGGGATCTCCGTCCGTCAGGCATCATTGGATCTTGCTCATCGGGAAACATTGTCTTCTTCTCGTCAAACATCACTGTGAATTTATCTCTGTCTTTACCGATGGTGTGCACTCCGCCAATGTTGTCTGTCACTTAGTGAATACTTGACTTTTATGCATTGTTGAAAGCATAATCTCTGTTCCATTGATTCTCTAAAGTTTTTGGCATTATGTACATGGCCGTACAGATGATATCAAGTTTACATCAATGACAATACAAACCATTAACTGGTTTAATGTCTTGCATCATCTTCAACTTAACATTATCAAATATTCAATCAGTTACATGTCATCAATGTGAATTTTGACAACATGGTTAGGATAAGCAAGAAAATGAAAGTAAGAGGCTTACCAAGTATGTCAAAACCCGACCATGTCATGTGCAAGAATTGTCAAAAAGGAAAAAAGACAAAGTCTAGTTTCAAAAGAAAAACCTACACATCTAATGTTATTCTAGAGTTAGTTCATACTGATTTATGTGGACCAATGAGAACAAAGAGCTATTATGGTGATAGATACTTCATTCTATTTGTTGATGATTATTCAAGGATGATGACTGTCATGTTCTTAAAAGAGAAATATGAAGCATTTAAGATGTTCAAATGGAATAAAGCTATAATTTAAAAACTAAGTGGAAAAGAACTGAAATGTCTATAATCAGATAGAGGAGGAGAATTTATTTATGATGAATTCACTAACTTTTGTAATAAGCATGGAATTACAAAACAAGTTTCTGCACTGAGAACACCACGACAAAATGGGATTGCTGAAAGAAGGAATACATCAATTGTTGATTGTGTCAGTTGACTGATGATTGAAAAAGGCATCACACAAACATTCTGGAGAGAAGTTGTAAGTATTGTTTTCTATACACCAAACTGAGTTCAATTGAAGAAAGACATCAATAAGGCACCTTATGAGCTATGGTATGGATATACACCAAATGTGAGTTACTTTAGAATTTTTGGAAGTCAATGTTATATATTGAAAGATGATAGAAATGGAAAACTTGACTCTAAAAGTGATGAAGGAATATTTCTAGGATATTCTACCAAAAGCAAAGGTTATAAATGTCTGAACAAGTCCTCTAACTAAATCATTGAAAGTGCAAATGTTAAAGTGGATGAATTTGCTGAGAAAAATGATGAGGAAAGTAGAAAGGAACCAGAAGATTACAACAGATTTGTTTACATTAAAGAACCTAACACTCTGTTCGAGCAACAGTGTAACGCTACCGAGCGACAGAACAATGCAATCGAGCAACAAGCTGCACACACTGAGAATCAGGAAAATACTCACAATGATGAACCAAGTGATAATGAAGATCATAATGATGAACAGAGATCTGAACCTGTACTTGCTAAATATGTCAGAAGACATCATCCACAAGACCAAATAATTGGAGACAAAAGAGTTGGAATAAAAATAAGATGTAAGTCACTTAACACTAGATGTTTGATTTGTGATTTTGAGCCTAAATCTGTTAATACTGCACTTGAGAATCAAGAATGGGTTAGTGCAATGAATGAAGAGATTGAACAAATTGAGAAGAATAAAATATGGACATTAGTAACTAGACTGAGTGACAAAAATGTCATTGGTACCAAATGAATTTTCAGAAACAAACTGAATGAGAATGGAGAAGTCACAAGGAACAAAGCAAGAGTGGTATGCAAAGGGTATGCACAAGAAGAAGGTATTGACTATGGAGAAACCTTTGCACCCATTGCTAGACTAGGAGTAAGAATTCTACTTGCTTATGTTGCTTTTAAAGGATTCAAAGTATACCAAATGGATGTTAAATCTGCATTTCTGAATGGAATACTAGAAGAGGGTGTATACATTGAACAACATGAAGGGTTTGTTGATCCTAACAAGAGAAACATGGTTTGTAGACTACACAAAGCCTTGTATGGATTGAAACAAGCACCAAGAGCATGGTAGGAAAGACTTCACTCTTATCTCATTAGTATTGGATTTGTTAGAACACGTGATAACAGTAACATGTATTTGAAAGGAGATACTGATGATAAGATTCTGATTGTTAAGATATTTGTTGATGATATCATATTTGGAGGTAATAATATGTTATGTAAGTCATTTGATGATGAAATGAGCAAAGAATTTGAGATGTCAATGTTTGGAGAGATCACATTTTTTCTTGGTCTACAGATTCTACAACAGGATGAAGGCATCTACATCACACAATCCAAATACATCAAAGAAGTTCTGAATATATTCAAAATGGAGGACTCCAAACCAGTTGGAACACCTATGACAACCGAATGCAAACTAACAAAGGAAGACAAGACAACCGAAGCAAATCAGACCTTATACAAATCTATGATTAGAAAACTAATGTATGTTGTACACACTAGACTAGATATAGCACATGTAGTTGGTATAGTTGCAAGATTCTCTGCTAATCCCAAGGAATCACACATGACTGTTGTCTAAAGAATTTTGAGATATCTAAAGAATACCGAAGACTATGGTTTGTGGTATAATAAAGAAGGTAACTTTGAGCTACAAGTTTATACTAATGTTGATTGGGCTGGAAACATAGATGATAGAAAGAGCACAACAGGAGCATTCTTTATGGGTGACAGACTTGTCACATGGATAAGCAAAAAGGAAGGATGCATATCTCAATCAACTACAGAAGTAGAATATGCGGTCACTGCTGTAAATTGCTCTAATATTGCATGGATCAAGCAATTGTTGAAAGGTATGAATATGAAAATTCTTGACCCAGTAATTATTTATTGTGATAATACAAGTGTTATAAACATCTCAAAGAACCCTGTAATGCATGCTAAGACAAAGCACATAGCTATTAAGTATCATTACTTGAGGGAACAAGTACAAGAGAAAGAGGTGATACTGGAATATGTACAATCCAAAGAATAACTAGCAAACATATTCACAAAACCATTGCCAAAAGATACATTTGAGTACCTAAGGAAAAGACTAGGGGTTAGACCCTTGTCTACTAGTCACTAAGCTAACTAAGAGGCTGCATCAGCCTACACATTATCAGAAGATCAATCATGTTGATGCAAGCTTAGAAATGGACTGCAAAGAAAAATTAGTACAAGAAGGTTCTTATTTGAACTGCACACCAGTGATATTGTTGTCTAGTACAGAGTTGCATTGCTAATGGAAAGGAGATTCAATGAATATATTTTTGTTTGGCATTGTTGTCAAAGGGAGAGAGATATCCAATAATGAAATATCCATCAAAGAGAAGAAATTGTCAAAGGGAAAGAGAAGAAATATCCAAAGGGAGAGAAAGCTTCAAAGGAGAGAGATATTCAATGAAGCAACCATCCATCAAAGGGAAAGAATTGGAGAAGAAATTCTACAATAAAGGGAGAGACAAAATCACAAGATAGAATTGTTACACCTATCCAGTAAAGGGAATGAAGAAAGGGAGAGCACTCTGCAATAATCAAATCTAAGCTAGAAGAGCTTACCGAGAGTCAGATATTTGAATTGGTTATAGAACAATAAGTTTGGTATGTTATGGTATATTTTATATTGTGTTGTCATCAATGCCAAAGGGAGAGATTGATGAACTATAACTGATTAAATGTTTGAAGATGATAAGTTGATGATCACCGAGCTGCAGAAAGTAAATGCAAGACATTAAATCAGTTAATGTATTGTATTGTCATTGATGTCAACTTGATATAATATGATTGGTCATATACATATTGTCATGGACTTGAAAAGAAACCAAAGAGATAAAGTTTATGTTATCGGTAAAACATAAAAGTTTAGTGTACATTGAGTGACAGTAAACACTGGCGGATAGTGCACACCGATCAGAATTGAAGATAAAGAATGACAAAACACTTAGCTGTCCGAGCAACAGTGTAACGCTACCGAGCGACAAAACACTTAGCTGCCAGAAGAATAAGAAGAAGATTTAAAGATAGTTTTATTCACAGTTGTTAAGGAGAAATCTGCAAAATAAAACTAAAGCAACACTTTAAAGATTAAAGAAATGCATGGCGGGATTTGCAGATCAAGAAGCAATCTACGTCAAGAACAAGAAAGACAAGGAGATTGAGCGAGTAATTCATGTCTATATAAAGAGACAAGTAATTCATTATGAAGAGAGGAATGTTGAATATAATTCTAGTGAAGATAGAAGTCTTCATGCAGATTTGATCATACATGCTGAAGAACAGAGCCAAGAATTATGCAGACACCGAGCAATAGAAGCAAGAGCATTCACCAAGCATAACAGAACAGAGAGGGGAGAAAAGGAATTGAAGAGCATATTGATCAAAGAGGTATTTTGTGGACTAACAATAGATCTGAAAATATGCAAGTTAAAGTTGTATTATTGAATAGATCATTTACTGTTTCAGTTTAACCATTAATTCGGAAAATCTCTTAACCAAGTGAGATTTAACCATCCTTATTGTATTGAGATACTCAAGAGTATCAAAAGGTTTTCTTGTTGACAGCATAGTGAATGCTAGGTCAAAAGACAAACTGTTAGTTTTGAATCCTCTAACAAGGTCACATTTAACAGTGTGTTTGTAACCTTTAACAGGGTTGGCTCTTCACCGAGCGTACTTCAAAAGAGTGAAAATTTTGGGTTACCGGTCCCAAGTGGTTTTTCCCTTAACAAGATTTCCACATTAAAATTCATGTGTCAAATGTGTATATGGTTCATTGCTTTGATGTTTTTATTTACACATTACTAAAATAGGATTGGTCGGTAAACACTAAGTTTAATTGTTGCTACTCGATAAAGGCTAGGAAGAGATAAACAATATATTCACCGAGTAGTATATATTTGATAATATTACTTAAGGCATACATATTGAAGGACTGAAAGATAACTAGAGGATATTATATTTGTGATATAAGTTTTGGTTGAGTTTTTTGAATATATTATGTGCAGGTGCTACAATTTTCTTCACACGTGCTCTTGTACCACCTACAAAAGATAAATCTGCAACCAAAAATCACTCAATAAAAAATAAATGTCAGCTTTGAGGCCTAGCCCCACGACATGCATCATTTTGTGTATGTAAAATACCTTCATAAGATTAGTTTAATCAAATATCGATTCAAAATGCAAAAATCTGTAATATTTAACAACTTTGAATTGAAAAGGTCAAGAACATCCTATGGTTCTCTAACTAAGACTAAAATCATGCTCTCAACTACAAAAACACTCCTAAAGTGTCAATACTTAAAATGAGAATGATGAATTAAGCTAAATGATCTAATCTACATGATTAAATTTATATGAATTTACAATTACAATGGTAAGATGAATTTAATTACTCTAAAACATGGATGCAATTTAACTATAATGGTGATGTTATGATGAGAGTGAATTGACAGTGGATCATTTGCACTAAGAATGCTTACTATTTATAGGATTTCCCAATGGGTAGGGGGTGAGTTTGATTTGAGTTGAGTTAGCTCATGGTTAGAGACAAGGTTGAGTTGTGCTTGTTGAGCTGTCTCAAATGGAGGGACAAGATTGGTCTATTTAAATTGAAGAGTCAAGATAGCAAAGCCTTGGAGTGATCCATGTGCTCCCAATCCTCATCTCTCATTGGTTAATTGATTTTTGTCCACATGTGGTTGTTGAGAGAATTTAAGATTTATTTAATTCAAACAATTAATTAAATTAGCCATGTATGTGAATTAAATGTGTTGGATTTAATTATTTAAATGAACTATATAGTCAATTGATTAAATCAATTACATAGTTATTTAATTTTTTTTAAAATTTAATTAATCTAATGGCTTGAATTTAATTAATTAATGTCTTTGATAATTAATTACTAGCTTTGACTTGATTTGACCTCTTCGATTTTCATTGACCAATTTTAGGTATATACAACTATATTAAAAACAATTGTCCATTTAAAAACTAAACAAGTACCCATTTCCAAATCCAATGGGAAAAAACAAAATACGTACCTATTCTAAACAGGTACATATTATCTAAGAAATATAACGACACAAGGTTGAGATGTTGTCGTTGTCGCTGCCAGAAATGTCAAATGTCGATGCCACTGCTATCTTCGCCTGTCGGGTTTCAAATCTCTCGCTTGTGCACTGGATGTTGCTCTCGGTGGGGGTGATGTGCGGGTGTTGTCGGTGTCCTCTGCAGTTATGGGGGTTGCGGTCTCTTATGTAGACATTGCAGCAGTTGAAGCAAATATCAATGGTGATGTGCCTTCAGCAGGGAGAGGGGGCCTCTGTTCTCCTTCTGTGTGGCCTGTCTCTGTAAGTGATCCCATTGTGGTTAACTTGGAATCTGATATAGTAGATGAGATCTTTAAAATTGCAGAGGATTTCTCCTCTAATGCTGCTATCTTTAGATTCAGGAGTTTTTGGCCCTCTTTATCGAACTTGCATGCTTGGATATCCAAACATTGGGAACCCATTTTATCTCATGTCGTTCAGATTTACCCTGTGGCTAGGGTTTTTTTTATTGCTAAGTTTGAAAATGCTAAAGATAGGAAAACTATTTTTTGTGATAGTTGTTTCTCTTGGGAGGAGTGTTTCCCCCTAATGGCCAAACCCTGGCATCAGGGGTTTGATCCTCTGATTGAGTCCTTCAATAAAATACCCTCGTGGGTAAGGCACCTGAATCTTCCCTTTCATCTTTGGTTGGATTCTGTTTTGCAATCTGTGGGGGAGGCTATTGGGGATTTCCAAATGATTGATATGGACTCCTCTGAAGTTTTTCATATGACGTATGCTCGTATCATTGTGGAGGTTGATGTTTCTAAGGGTCTCCCAGAGAAGATTACTTTGGCTTCCCCTTGGCGCTCTTGGATCTAGAATCTAGATTATGAGGGCATCCCGTTCAGATGCAAGAAATGCCATATGAGTGGCCGTATTGTTGTGCGGTGCTTATCTGATAAGCTTAAAACAAAGAAAATCGCCTTCTTGGTGGTTGGGGGCTTCTGGCCACCATTATACAATTGGTAAAGTTTCTAAGGATGGGGGTTTGGATGTTTGCTCCTCTCAGGATGATCATGCTAAGGCTGGTGCTACTGATGTTGTTTCAGATGCAGCCTTGCAGACTGTTGATGATGTCCTTTCAGGTGTTGTTGTTGATCCTGTCCAGAATGTTGATGTTGTCTGTGGATCAGTTGTCTTCTCTGCAGGTGTTGTGGTTCTTGCTATCCCTATTTCTCCAAAGGGGGAAAGGGGACTGATGTTGTCCCTGTTTATGAGAAGGTGGAGGATGGATGAACAACAGTTAAAGGAAAGAAATTAAAGTCTTCCAAGCCTTCTTTTGATATGAATTTACATTCACATAAGGATTGGCTAAAATGTAAATCTTGACTGCCCTTTTGTCTTTGGTCTATGTTCCATTTGGTGGGAACAATGGTTTGTTCCCTTTAGCTTGTATGGTGGTACACCATAGTAGTTTCTTTGTTCTCTCATTGCCTTATCTTTCGCTGCTTTTGTACAAGGTTTCGGGTCCTTTCAAAACCTGTTTTATACTTAATCAAAACAAGTACATGTCAATAGACTTGAAATAACAAGTTTGTCTATTTTTTTTATAACTATTTAATATTTATGTTTTTTGCAAAACAAATTATGACATCAATATATAGAAAATTCTTTTGAAGATTTTTTTTTGAAAAAATTGATAAGTTTTGATACATTTATGGTGGTCATACAAAAGGTTTCCAAAATAGACTTTAAAGTCAATAAAAAAAAATCAAAAAAATTAAACAAAAATACACTAATCAATCATCAGTCTTAAACATCTTTTCCCAAAAGGATTTACAAAAACACTTTTATTTAGGTCAAAATATGATTGTTGTACACGTGACTGGTGTAATCCTACAACAAGCATTTTCAAAAAGTAGTTTTTACACATGCCTACTAAAAAACAATTTTTACAATATGAGTATTAAAATAAATTACATATTTGAAAAATAGACTCAGGACATTACATTTCATATTATTGAACTCTATTGAGATTTAATCTTTAAGCTCCCTAAATTTTTAGATCAATTGAGACAAAATTTGAAAAATAGAAAAAACACTTCCACATTTTTTTCGTAAGACTCAACCTCTTGTGGGAACCCTAAATCTTCCACTTGTGAAAGCGTTGTGTTAAGTCCTATGTGACTACGTAATGAATCTAAGGAGAGGCTAATTTGAAGAGATCGTGACTCATATTTTTTTATAAGACCTCGAAGCATCATTTTTTAAAACACTGGGATTATAAATTATGACAAAATGACTTTCATGTAGTCTAGAATGCGTGATCAAAGAAAAGTTATGTTACTAGGGTGCTTCATTTTTCTCTTATAGAAATTGACATGTGATTCTCCTTGTCAACATTATGGAGTGTATAACATGATGTTATTAGAGGTCAATACCCTTATATATATATATATATA
>MU226977.1:663282-691903 GCA_018584345.1 Thuja plicata | reverse complement strand
TATATATATATATATATATTCTAATAAAGTTTTATATAAATATTATAAGGTTATTAAACCTTATATATTATATGTTTTGTAAGCATATCTCATTTGAAAAAATAATAATCTAATGATTATTATATTATTAATTATTTATGAGTGAGGATTGTTGAAATGGTCTACCTAGTGAAGTGATCCTTCCACCTATATTTAAAGAGGTTCACTCTCATATGAGAGGGGGTAAATTTGGAGCTTTATAGTGAGTAATATCAATATGCACAAGGTTTTATGGGCCATGTGGAAGTAAGAAGTATCCTCTGGTTCAGTCTATTCATGATAGACTATATTTGATAAGTGTTTAATAAAATGATGCCTTCTGGGTTTTTTTTAACTTGAAAGGGTTTTCCCCAAGTATATCTTGTCTAATGTACATTTATGCATGTATGATTCTCATTTCATTTATTCTATATCATGTTTATAATGATTAGTATGCTAATATCCTAATTTCTAACAAACACGAACCATAGCATACATCAAACTTCCAACTGTACTCCTGTAAGGTACTTTACTCATGTCTTCCACCTCTGATGAATATGTAAGACAATCTAGAACAGACAACTTTGTTCCAACTGTAAAAGGAACATGTAATAGTCTGCAATCTTGCATGTTGAACCTTTGTAAAATTGAGTTCACATACTTACTCTCGTTCAGTCATAGCTTTTTATTCACTCTCTCTTCTAATGTATGTCTCAAGAATGTGTTTAGCTAGACAAAAATCTTTCATTTCAAATTTAGAAAAGAAAAAAAATGAAATCATGCATTTCCCTTTACCAATGAATAACATATCATCAACATATAATGTAATGTACAGTAAATGACCACCATCATATTGATCTAATTTAGAATGCTCAAATCCAAAACTTAACAAATATGTATCAAATTTTTGGTACCATGTCCTAGAATCTTGGTTGACGCTATACAAAGATTTCTTCAATTTACAAACCAATTTACTTATACCACAGAGCTCTAATTGTATTGTATAAATATACACCTCCAAATCACACCCAAAAAAGGATCTATCTGCACCCAAATCCTCTATTTTAACTTTTTCAACTTTACTTGTAAGTAGTAGTGATCCAACTTGTTTCCCTCTTTATGATTGAGACTATAATTTCTACCATTTTGCTTCTTTGACCACCAACCACAACAATCTTTCATCTTTCAAATGACAATAATCAATGCTAATCCATTCTTTAAAATGCATATAAATAGATGTGAAATGCATCTTAACAAAAGGTGCAACATTTGTATCGCTATTTTTAATATTTTTAGGTTTGATCAAAGAGTCAATCTATCACTATTTTTAATATTTTTAGGTTTGATCAAAGAGTCAATCTTACCTTGATTGTCCATTGGTAGGTATTACTTGAAATGCACATTGAGCATAATGAGAAAAACTGAAATGCTTTATTATTTTCATTTATCTATTTTGTACTTATTTTAAAACAGTCTAAGAAAATCTAATATTATTTTTATATTTTTCAAGTGAAATGTTATGAAAGTTATGTTGTGGTAACAATGTACACAATGTTTCAGAATTTTTCCAAAATTGCTAGTAAACTTTGGTCGGGTACTACCTTCTACTATAGTGAAGCTGATGGTGCTTCGCGAGGGATAGCTACTCTATGGAACTCATGCAAGTTAGATGGTGAAGCCTTTGCATTTTCTCAAAATTATCTTGTTATTTTTTGTCTCGATAATTTATCCTAGCATATGTTCAATGTATATGCTCCAAATACTAGAGCGGGTAGAATCCTGGTCTAGGATGAAATTTCCTCTTTATTCCAGGACTATCAAGAGGCTCTCTATATCGTAGCAGGTGATTTCAATTCCCCGTTGTTCCCTTCTAAGAAGATGGGAAGCTTAATCGATTACACTGACAACATGAATGACCTCTTCGACTTTATTTACAAAAATGGCCTTTTGATCTGGAACTACAAGGCAACCCCTTTCTGTAACCTAATGAGAAGAATGAAGGATTGTTTTGGGAACTTCATGGTGGATTACATCTCCCCGAGGGGTAAATGGAAATCTATTAGCATGGCGATGGGGGCAACCCAGCTCTTACTCTGAAGATTGATGAGTTGCAGGCTTTGTTGGTTGAAGCTAGGATCTCTATATTCCCGAGAAAGGATGATTTTATCTGGACACGGAACCTTACTGGAGTCTTTTTTGTCAAATCCTCTTACACTCTCCTCATAAGAGATAATGTTGACATTGATAGTTGGAGAAAAGTCTGGAACTCTCAACTAATCCCCAAGGTCAACTTCTTCTAGTGGGCATCAATGTTAATGTTTTACTAGGAATTGAAATAAGTAGCAAAACATGACAAAATAAAGAACAATAAGACACTAATATTTATCCTGGGAAAATCCTCCAACTTGAGGGGAAGAACCCAGCCACACAAGAAATGATGCTTTATTTGTAAAATGATAGAGATCTGTGTACAATGCTTCAAATTGAACCCGCAATACATCTACTACACATAGAACCAACAATATAATGTGTGACTAATGTCTCACCAATGCACAAGACAAAGAAATATATAGAAGACTTGACTCTTCATCTTTGAAACTGAAGATTCCAAGCACAAGTCTCTTCATTTCAAATGGATCTCTTCACATCTCCATGCAAGTCTTTTCAATTTCCAAATGCAAGGCCCTTCGCATTTCTTGGACAACTGATTCACCTTCAGGAGAAAGATAACAAACGACGCTATATAACATCAACAATCCCTCTTAGCTAGGGAGGTATCTTCTCTTCATCTTTGAAACTAAAGACTCCAAACACAAGTCTCTTCATTTCAAATGGATCTCTTCACATCTCCATGCAAGTCTTTTCAATTTCCAAATGCAAGACCCTTCGCATTTCTTGGACAAGTGATTCACCTTCAGGAGAAAGATAACTCCTGACGCTATATAACATCAACAATCCCTCTTAGCTAGGGAGGTATCTTTCTAGATTCTCAAGTCATGGATTCACTCAAATTGACCCTCACAATGGCTACACCCATTGTGAAAAAAGTAAAAACTTTATCACAAATTCTCTCAATGTGATATCATCATCTCAACATGACGTTCACCATGGCTACTCCTAAAGGGTGAATAACATGAGCTAAGTCATGGAGTCTCTCACATGACATCCACCATAGCTACTCCCAGAGAGTGAAACAAGGGCTTTCACCTCAAACTTCTTTCGCAAAGAAGAATGCATTAACAAGGGATTGCACCTCAAACTTCTCCCTCTCAGAGAACAACTCATTAACATGGGATTGCACCTCGAACTTCTCCCTCACATCGAAGAACTCATTAACATGGGATTGCACCTCGAACTTCTCCCTCGCAGAGAAGAACTCATTAACATGTATAAGAATCACTAAAGTTGAGACCCTCTCTCAGCAAGAGCAACAATCTCACAACTTTGATAATCGCAATAAAATACATTTGGCTCCAATGCTTGCCCAAACAATGAGCTTTAGCAGTCACACTGCTTCACGAGCTTGTTGATCCTCCGCAAAGGACTTGACACTCTCCCTTTACAACACAAGCTCCCTCTGAATCTCCAAACACTTGCATCAACCTTCTAACATATTAAAGTTCAGGATTGTACTCCTCGACCTCATCCCAAATCATCCTCTACTCTGGAGCTACCAATTTCAAATTCAGATCAACTATGCAAATCTGATCTCTGTAGATGAAGTCTCCCTCTGAATATTATTTCTTCCTCTTCGAAGAAACAAATCACAATGAAAAATTGTAAAGGTTCTTCCTCCTATGATGTTATGTGACACCAATACAGTCTCGTAATTGCAAGCAGTGCCCCTCGTGTTCATTTCTACAGCCTGCATGACTTTGCATGTAATCTCTCATCATTCGGTTGCTTCTCGATTCGACCTGGAAGTATTTTTAAAGAGATTAGTAAAAGTTTATAGAATCAAACTATCCAAAAGAAATATTTTGCTCAATGCTAAAAGCATACACTATTCACTATTCTAAATGTTAATGCATGAATTAACTATATAAAATTCATGATCAATATTCAAGGGAACAATCATAGAATACTTATCTCTTCATTGTTTAATCTTCCTCACAATAAGCCAACAAACTTTCCAGCAGTAATATCTTGCATAGTACTTAAGGACTTTTCAACATCATTTGTCTATGAAGCACTGAAAACATTCATACAGAGGAAGCCAATTTCACTCATCAAGAATGCAAATCAGTAGAAGACATGAACAACAACAATCACAAAATTTCTTATTTCTGCCCACTTCATAGTTGCATACAAATCCTTTACTTCTTGAAACACAAATGCCTAGCTCCAATGATAGTCATCATCCATACTCCTTTGAAAACTTACACATATGTGTGATCTCATATACCAACCCCTCTCGCGAGAGAGTCAAGGTTGTCCAAGCTTTGATACCATGTTAATTTTTTACCAGGAATTGAAATAAGTAGCAAAACATGACAATAAAGAACAATAAGAAACTAATATTTATCCTGGGAAAACCCTCCAACTTGAGGGGAAAAACCCAGCCACACAAGAAATGGTGCTTTATTGATAAAATAATAGAGATCTGTGTACAATGCTTCAAACGAACTAGCAATACATCTACTACACACACAACCAGCAATATAATGCGTGACTAATGCCTCACCAATGCACAAGACAAAGAAATATATAGAAGACTTGACTCTTCATCTTCGAAACTGAAGACTCTTTAAATTCCAAGCACAAGTCTCTTCATTTCAAATGGATCTCTTCACATCTCCATGCAATTCTTTTCAATTTCCAAATGCAAGACATCAACAACCAATGTACGGTAAAATCCTCACCCAGGACAACCTTATCAAACGTGGCTTTCAATTTCCTAACCATTGTATTCTCGGCAAAGGGGATGAAGAAACCATACAACACCTGTTTATCCATTGCCCTTTTGCCTCCTATATCTGGAATGACATTCTTCAAAGATTCAATATTCAATGGTTTTTCAATGTGGATCTTTAGCAATTCATCTACAATTGGAAGTGTCCCTCAAAACACCCCCTCGTAAGGCAACTTTGGAGGCAGATCCCACCGCATGTTTGTTGGTGTCTGTGGAAGGAGAGAAACAACAGGATTTTCAGGGACTCTGAAAGCACTGTTGATAATGTGTTGTCAATCCTCAACAAGCTCCTGCTTGAAAACATTGCGATTAGTAATTGGAAAATCCTCGATGAACCTCCCTCTGTCGGATTGCAAGTTGTCAGAGAAATGGAAACTCCCCGAGTACTTCCATAAGTATGATAGCTCTAATAGAATCGCCAGAAGGAACACTATCTGGAAACCCCCCAACCCCCTAGGTTCAAGTTGAATTTCAACAACGTTGTTAGATTGGGGGTTGTTGCTGGAGGTGGAATTATCAGAGATCATAATGGTAACTTTGTTGTTGCTTATGCTGGTAATTTGGGCAGCTCCACAAGTAACCAAGCGAAAGGAATAGCTTTATTATAGGAGTTGAAAATTGGCCTCTCCATTGGCATTAAGGCCTTAGAGATTGAAGGCAACTCTAAATTAATTGTTGAAGCCACAAGAGGAACCATGAAGGTTGGCGGGAGAATTGAGGAAATCCTTAAAGACATCATAACTCTTCTTATTGGCCTGGATGTTTTCACTATTCAACATAGCTATATGGAGGGTAATGTTGTTGACGACTCTATAGTTGCGATGGGGTTGGAGAGGACGGGTCTTCATTGCTGGAGGTAGGCTCATTCCCTTCCTAGGGCAGTTAACTCCCTTATAGGGAAGGAGCAAACAAAACATGTTACTAATACAAGGTGCTAAGATGGTTTTTTAGACCCTTGTTGGGTGGTTAGCCTTTGGAATGGCAGAGTGGGACAATTTTCAAATTTGAATTTTGATCTGAGTACACTTCAAACTCCCAACCTTTGCAAGTTGCCAACTAAGCGGTACTAGAGAGATCCATGTCACTTTAGGCCTAATCACGAGGTGTTACGGTGGCGATTTATGGGCATAAGTATTCGGCATAATAGGAGTTTGGAAGTACAGGATAATTATTTAAAAGTTACTCTCTTGGATTTCTCCAGATTACAACCCCGGCTTTTAATTATTTGTTGCCATACCCCTGTAGGGGAAAGGATCGTTCGCACGAAACTCCTGACATCATTGAGCTGGCTTCGGAATGGGGCATCAATTGTCTTAATTATTTGCTTTTTTCACCCATTATTTGGCATTTTAAGTCTATCTTTTTTGGCAAACTTATGAAGCAATTGCAACTATACAATTCTTCCTCTCAGCCCTTGCCCTTGTGTTGCGACTTTGCCGCTGGTAAACTGGAAAATCTAAGTGTGGGGGGTACCAGCTTCGTGTGGAGCAATACAAATATAACGATTACAAGAACAACCCTATTGTGTGGCACATATGTAAGGAGGGGGGATCACTCCTTTCTTTGAGCAGATGACGAGTTTTGATTAAAATCTCTCCTGTCAATTTGTTTATTCCTGGGCCGAGCAGAGAGTCACTATGGGTGGCATTTCATTTGAAATTAATGAGGATGTCATCACTCAAGCTACGAGCTTATCCAGAGAGGGTCAGAAGTGGAAGAAAACAAGTCGTGTCGCATACGTGGTTAACTTGAACCAGTTCTTTCGTGCCACTGAAAAGTCGGTGAAGATTTGCGAAGGTTTTAACAAAGAAGAATTTCTACCCCAATGGGACCAAGTGTGTATTGTTATCATAAAATATTTCACGTTGGAGGGTAGGTTTGGGATTTACTACTATTAGCACATACCTTTTCTCAATCACCTCTGAAATCAAGATTTGATTTCCATCCCTTTCTTTCTGTTGTGTTCGCTGGAGTTTACGGTTAAAGATGTCATTAATTCTAAGCAGGACAAAAATTTCACCATTCTCCATCAAGGGCTCATGTATAGAATTTATCACTTTCACCTTGCTCTGTGTCTACCCTGTCAAATTACTATTCAAGAGGTCCCACCTTCCCGCACCCCGCCCTCTGCAAGTATCATGGACGTCTCGAGTCCCAAGAAAAAGAAATGTGTCCCAAAACCCTGCGGCACTCCCCTGACATTTCCCCTAATTTTGCGTCCCCTGGGAAGCCTAATGACAAAAAAAAAAGTGACCCACCTGTCGATTTGAAAGTCAAGACCACCAAAAAGGCCAAGTTCAACATTTAGCACATCAACTTTGATGTGAAAATTACTAAAGAAACTAGTACCCCTCATCGCTCCACTAGGCTTGCTACCAAACCCCAGGGAAAGGGTAAGAACCTTAAGGAGGATTTTGTTGAAGAAAAAGATACTAGTAAGTCTAAGAGCCATGAAGAGACTGATAGCATCTCTTCCCATGTTTCCACAAGCCTTAAAATTGAGTCCTTGGACCTCACACTAAAAGTTGAGGAAGCCAATAAAGTTAACTCCCCAATTGACACCACCTCCCCTAATGATACTAGGGGCGTATCTGTAAGAGACAAGATTGTTGCGAGTGGTGAATGTAGCAACTATGGGGTTGCGTGGAGGGAAATTGGTTATACCATAAACTATATAAAAAATTAGAGAACAGGTTTTTGGAGCTATCTAAGTTCACCCTCAAGGAGATGCACTCTTCGGCCACCACCCTTTGTTTATTGCAGGGAGAAAAGTCTAGAGCAAAGGATTCTCAAGATGGCGCTTTCAAGCATCTCTTCAAATTCCTAACGGAGGACTGGGCTCGAATGATACAGTCGGACTCCAATGTACTAAAGAAGGCCTAGCTTGGGCCTTTGTTCCCTGCAATTTTGTTGCTCAATGGTTTCCTCCTCGGTGGTCTTTTTTGGTGTTCCTTTTATGGGGTTTTTATTCTTGTTTAATCTCTATTAGTTTAACCCTACGTAGCAGACAAAGAAAACTTTTTATAGCTATATTATGTGGACTATGACTTTTATGTTGTGGATTAGTAGTCCTAGTTTATATATGGTGTGTTTAATTAATATGGAGGTGTTCATTATGAAGAATATTCTCATAGCTAGCAACTGTTTTGGTTTTTAATATTAACTAGCTAGATGCTCTGTTTGGTTTTTGCGTAGTGCTATCAGTGTGCTAACAATGATCTCTCCGCTCTGGTCGCCCTTTGGGCGTTGTATCTAAGGGACAGCACCCTCATTTTTTGCTGCTGTTAATATAAAAAACAACGTACACAATGAAGTCATGCAAAATAGCAATAACAAAACAGATCTGCAATGATAAATGGTGGCAGATTGCTGAAATATTGAAAAATTTTGAGCCAAGATGTGTTATGGCAACCCATCGGCCCCTACTTAGGCTCACTTACAAAAGAGAGAACTTTGAAGCTACTAGGGAACTAAGATTTTTATGCACACTACAAGCCATTTATTCCATAACCCGATTCATATACCATGCGGCATGCATGACTCCAATGTTTTCATGTTTGAGATAATAAATTGCTCCCATCGTTTCATGCAGTTTTCAGCGAGGATACTATAAATGAGCAATAGGACTTTCTTTGTAATCAAATGATATACCTTAATGTTGAACTCTTTGAAGGTTTCAAAATTTGCATTTGAAAAAGAAAAACCATAATGGAACTAGAGAAAACAATCTTAGCTCAAAGTCTTTCCCAATATTACAAAGTTAAAAAATTGAACTTTTCTGTGGTTGTTTCAAATTTGGAGCCTTCATATCCTAATCCATCCCAAAACATCTAGAGTATATCCTTTCTCGATCTTCAACACAAATGATGCTACTCATTCCCTAGACATCTATAGAGTTGGAGGGTTATGAAAGTAGATAAATATCAGATTGTAATGCTAGGTTATATACATGGTCAACCTACCAAATTTTGAAATTTTTTGAATAAACCTGTAGTAACATGCATCTAAGTGTATGCTAGGGTTCATGAGTTATATGTAGAATTAAAATAGTCAAAGTATGCATTACTCTTTACAAAATCCATTTTGGTTGAGTCTAGAAAGATAAAATCTTTCCAAGAACAAATTATCACGCAAATTCTCCAAATACTTGCGAAAAAAAATTCTAACATCACCTGCATAGGAATAACCTGTGGATCATATAGAAGCATTGACCCCTTTGAAAAATATTCTGATGTGCTGGCATTGAATAGTTTGCTTTGCTCAAAGAGAAAGGCTACTTATGACCCATGATGGAATTGGCAAGATATCTGTTATCGAACTCAATCCTTAGAACTTGAATGCAATCGAGCACAATTGGTTACACCTTGTCCCAAAATGGGCATCTCAATTAGAGCCCCAATAACCTAAGGAAAATGATTGACCAGTACCTTATAAACAAAACAGGGTACTTTTCTAACCGGATTGAAGATAGCTGGCTAGGTATCTTTATCCTTCCTTCACGTGAATTATTCACTAAACCCAAAGCAAGACTACAAGGACTCTACTTTGTCCTTCTGTACTGTCAGTTCCTACTTCAGAATACATAACATTCTAATTCCTAGTTACTCACAGTTATGATGCACCCTGACTTTATTCATCACTTTGTTAACAGTGAAAATTAAAAGTTGTGCGTGCCTCCATTTTTTCAGCTACAGTCAATGTGAGGTATTTTGTTCAACAGTTTGGTTTAGGTATTTCTCCTACTAAGCCGTGGATTATAGCAGACAGGACTAACAGTCTGCATTTTACAATAAATTCTCAGTATTCTAATATAACAATTTTACCGCAAGTGAAAATTTTCAAAAACAAGACATAAGAACAGAAGGAAAATGATGACATCCTTTATAATGAAAACTTTATCAATTATCATCAGGAGAGGAGAAATTTGTGCTTTCAAATTCAAGCTTCAAAAATCAGCCTTTCTCGTACGATGTTGCTTTTTCTTCTGTTTCTTGAGGTGGACATCTTCTTCTTCACATGAAGAATTTCTGTATGAAACATCATTTTTCATGGCGAAAAATTGTTAGTCAACTAGCAATGCCATGTTTAGAAAATAAAAAGTTGATTGCATGCCACTAAATAAACACAAAGCCATTTGGATTAAATCATTTCCAAAAAGTATCCAAAATTATGCATCTATGACATGAAAGCAGCAGTTGCTCAAATATTGCCTATGTTTAACGAGGTAAGAGTAAGGATATAGAATCCAATAATTTTTTGGGACATGGGATTCAATGTGGTTAGGGTTCGTACAATAAATATAAACAAAAACTTACAAGTTTACAAAAATTTTAAATACAAACAAATTTAACAAGCATCTATGACATGAAAGTAGCGTTTGGGCAAATATTACCTAAGTTAATGAGGTAAGAGTAAGGATATGGGATCCACAGTTTATTTGGGAGATGGGGTTCTGTGTGATTTAGGTTCGTACAAAAAATATAAGCAAAAATTACCAAGATTGAGAAAAGTTTAAATATAAACAAACTTAACAAGATTAACCATAATATCAATTTTATATGCATAAAATAAGCAAAACACCAAGGGTAATTGGTAAATTCAAAATACCAAATTATTTATCAATGTGCTTTATGTGTTTCAAAGTGTTTTTGAGATTTTGATTTTCATTGTTTTAATCTTTGGTTATAACTTATAAATACTTTAAATGCTTATTTAACAATTGTTTGACAATAAGCTTTGCCTGGGGATCATAGGTCCTTCTTGAGACAAAACCAGACTGGCCACTGGATGATAGAATGACTTGAAAGATACCCAGACCAATTCCAGTACTAGAACCGTACCAATATGGGTAAAGGTGCCTTCAGGGCAGTACAAAATAACGTAGAATAGTACATTACAGTTCAGTAATCTTATGAAGTGATTTATCCTGTGATTGCTTTGGGTTGATGATACATAGGGCCTAGGGGCAATGAATAGGTATCATGTAGACATATTTTTATCATTGGATTCTATATGATATTTCTTCAACTGTCATACTAACTACAAGTTCTCAACATTAATCTCATCAAACATATCTGAAATAATGGAAGGATGACTTGCCTGCAACTGATAGCAGTTTATCACAACAAACACGTGCACAAAAAAAGATTAACGATACCTAATAATAGTTGAATCACGCAAAGATAAGAGAATGGGCAAGTTCCAGAATAATTACTAACATCAACAATCTCCCTACAGAAAAAACCTCTAAAAGCCTTACAATCCAGAATCTTAAGTTGATTAATAAAGATATCGGTGAGAATTTATGTCTGCCCTAAAATTGATGTGAATGGATCATTAAAAACGTAATAAACTTCAAAGGCGTAAATTTTGTGAACACTAAAAATTGGACCCAGGAAAACTATATGTAGGTGCAGGTATTGGACAAGTTCTGAGACAGAAGAAACACAGGCAGTACCACAATTGCATAAGCATCCAGGATTGTCCAGCATTTGTGGCCACACCCACCAAAAGCCCTTTTGCCAGATCTTGGAATCCAAACTGAACAAGCTTTGTTTGAACTTTCTGTATCAACTTCTTCTTGGGTGGTCAAGGAGAACTCTGTTGTGCAAATGAAACTAGATATGTATGACTATTGGTTGTAAGAAGGCATTGGAGGAATTAAGAATATTATAATGAGCAAGAATAGAATGTTTCAGCTGTTAATGATTGGTTTGGAAAGGCTTAGACAGTAGTGCAGCTGTTAGAATAAGGGGCAGCTTACATCCAAGCATTCTAATGCTATTGTAAGAAGGCATGGGAGGAATAAACTTAAAGACTATTGTAATGAGCAAGAATAGGTAGTTCCAGGTTTGCATAATTTTTTCTGAAAGATTGAGACAGTAGTGTAGCCACTAAAGGAGTAAGGAGCAGCTTGCATCCAAGCATGCTATTATCCTTGGTAAATTATTATTACTAATAATAGTAGTAGGTATTTGCCACTACAATTCAGTTTAGTTTTTCACTCTTTGGAGAGTACGAGATAAAATCTCGTGTCTTCTGATGAGCAACATGTTTATTTTCCACTTGATCAATAAATCTCTCTAAATTATTCATTCGAAATTCAAGAAGCATAGTATGTTAAGTGTTGGTGTATAAATCCCGAAGTAAGAGTTCATAAATCAATTTGGTATCAGAGCAATTTTGATCTTGTGGGGCTTATGGACAAAGTGTGTATGACAGTCACAAGGATACAATAAGCCCGAATGGAGGAAGTGTATTATGACCTTTTCACACATTGCCCCATTGCAAATGGAGACCCCCTCTTTTTGCTTTAAGCCTAGTCTTTTGGCTTTCATTCTTGGTAGTTTTTGGTTCAGTCCCCAAAAGGTTCCTCGGGTTTCAAGTGAGAAGTGATGAAATTGGCTGAGTCTAGAAGAGAAGTATTGTCCACCTTTGGCTCCTAGAATGGAAACTGTGTGTTTGTCAATGAATTAGGTCAAGCGTGAGAAGGAATTGAACTCTCAGAGAAGATGCCAGTGAAGTTTTGAACAATTTGACATACTTGCTATTTTTAGAAATTTATATTTTTAGTGAGTTTCGTTGCATCCCAAAATGGCCTTATTTTGAGTTTGGAAGTACTTACTTTTTTTAGTTAGTGTCTATTTTTAGTAAGTTTCACCGTGTCTCCAATTGGCCTAATTTTACATTTGAACAACCTATTTTTAGCAAGTCATTTTGGGCAACTAATGAGCACGAACAGAAGAGGGAGAAAATGCGTGTCCAAAAATGTGATCAGAAGGTACCTCCAAAAAAAGCATCCTTGAAAAGGCAGCCTCTAGAAAAAGAAGCATTCTTGAAAAAGCGGGCTCTAGGAAAAGCAGTACTGAAAAAGTACCTTCGGAAAAGGTTGCTCGAAAAAACATCAAAAAGAAAAAAGTAGCTTTAAAAAGCATACACCTCTGCACAGATTTCAAAATGGGGTCGGTGTGCAATGTGTTGCTTATTTCTACAGAAGTTTAAGAATAGGGCAAATAACTTATATAGGGGGATATGTCCAATTGTTAGGTGACCTCCAATGCCAGAAAGCAATGCAAGTGAGCCAAGTTGGGAAAGAAATGCAAGCAAGCCAAGTTGGGAAAACAATGCAAGCAAGCCGATTTGGGAAAGCAATGCAAGTGAGTCGAGTTGGAAAGCAATGCAAGCGAGTCAAGTAGGGAAAGCATAAGAAATGAGCAAAAAATGGCTAAGTATTGGATGAAGATGCATGGAAAAGCAACATAATTCACGAAGCCCAAGTTCGAAGAAAGGAGAGAAGTCAGCAAAAAATTGTCTAAGTGCTGGAAATCTTCCTGCAGTGGTACTCCTGCAATGCAAAGCTCAAATGTACCTTGGGCGCAAATCCAAGGTAAGCAAGCAGAAATTCGTTTAAGTGTTGGAAATCCTCCTATAGTGAGCCTCCTGCAGTGCAGTGCTCAAATGCACCTTGGGTGCAAATCCAAGGTAGACAAGCAGAAATTCATATAAGTATTGGAAAACCTCCTACAATGCAATGCAGTGCTCAAATGCACCTTGGGTGCAAATTGAAGGTAAAAAAGCAGAAATTCGTCAAGTGCTAGAAATCCTTATGCAGTGATCCTCTTGCAATGCAATGCTCAAATGCATCTTGGACGCAAATCCAAGGTAGACAAGGTAGACAAGCAAAAATTCATCTAAGTGTTGGAAATCCTTCTCAAGTGACTCTCTTGCAGTGTAGTGCTCAAATGCACCTTGGGTGCAAATCCAAGGTAGACAAGCAAAAAATTGTCTAAGTACTAGAAATCCTCCTGCAGTGATCCTCTTGCAGTACAGTGCTCAAATGCACCTTGGGCCCAAATCCAAGGTAGGGAACCAAATATTTCTCTTAGTGTTGAAAATTCCCCTGCAATGCAGTGCTCAAATGCACCTTGGGCGCAAATCCAAGGTAGACAAGCAGAGATTTGTCAAAGTGTTGGAAATTCTCCTGCAATGCAGTGCTCAAATGCACCTTGGGCGCAAATCCAAGGTAGACAAGTAAAAATTCATCTGTGTTGGAAATCCTCCAGCAATGTAGTGCTCAAATGCACCTTTGGTGCAAATCCAAGGTAGACAAGCAAAAAATTGTCTAAGTGTTGGAAATCCTCCTACAATGATCCCTTTGCAGAGCAATGCTCAAATAAGGAAGAAGTTTTATGTATTAAATTTTAAATTCCTTGCATGATTCTTATGTCAATTATTTTATTTTGGAGAAAAAAATTCTAGTTCTAGATGTTCAAGGAAGACATTCAAGTTCCAGAATTTTAGTTCTGGTGTTGAAGACATCCAAGAAAGCAATCCTATTCAAGGAATTCAAGGTTCGAGACCCAAGATCAAAAGTCGAAAAGTCCAATAATAACAAAATTGTCAACAAGGTCCAATCTATTTCAAGAAGATGAATTCCCAAGTAGGTAAAAGGAAAGAAGACAATGATCAAAGGGGGATAATTTCAAAAGAAGTAATCAAAGTTGGATCTAGCTTACAAAATGATGCAGTTCGAAAAGACCCGAGCCTACATGGCACCTAGCATGCTAATGTGGTGCCTAGTCATCTTCACCAGCTAATCAAAGGCCTCCTAGTCAAAATTCACTACATATAAGGAAAGGAATCAAGAATAATCTATTTAAGGAAGGTGACATTTAATGCATAGTGGGCATTCATTTCACCCCAGTCTCCAGCTTAGTGGACTTTCATAATGGGCACTTATTACCCCACCTTGTTGGACATTTGTATTTCTATTGGTCCATGTGGGCCCACTCATTAATTGTAGATTCTCTCTTCTTGCCCTAACCCTAACCAGGGCTGAGGTGGCAAAATCTAGACCGTTTATTTTGTTTCAATCCTGGCCACCCATTCTAATCTGAGACCTATATAAAGGGCTCACTTCTCATTTGTAAAGAGCAAATTTTGAGAGTGTTGCTAAGAGCTACCAAGATAATAAAGTTGTCATTGAAGTTTGGTGATTTCTTGATGTATTTTGGTGCTTGCACAGTTTCATTGTCTTCTTACTTAGAGTAGATTTGTTAGATAAAGTGCTTTGATTTCATTGCAGAAATGTAATGGTGTCTGATAAATTTCCTTGGCTCATATTTTTGGTAATTTGTTGAATGTAAGTTGTCATGTAAAGTTAGCCTGATCCCCCATTTCTTATGGATGCTTAACTTATATCATTAAATGTGCATTGTTCATTATGGTGGTGTTCATTGTGATATGAAAATTCTTTGCATAACCCTTAGAAGATTGCATCAATTCTTGTGCAGTAGTTGATCTTGGCGAAGCAGAGCTTGGCTATTGGGAGTTTGTCCACTAGAGCACTATCCATTGATATCATTGCCCTTAGGAGTAGATTTAGATCCTTCTAATTAGCCCTTTCCCATTTTACTTTGAGTACATTTCATTCGTGTCGTCGAGGAAGAAGCATCACGAGATCACAATATCTTATGAAGAAGTTCCAGCCAACATTGCAGAAGAGGTGAAGAATGATTCAAACGTAAGTCCCTTTGTGATATCAACATATCACATCAATCATTGAGCGGATCCACAAGCCAAGAATTGACAGAAAAGAACCTTGGAGTTACTTGTATGATCTTTCGCAATTTTAGCATACACAAGATTTTGCTCAAGAGAGGATAAGGTACCTTGGTATTCTATTCTATTGTTGGTGAGATCATAAAACACACATCAACAAAATGCACAAGTGACTCCATTGGACAACCACATGAAAGGCATTGTGGAAATCCAACAGCGTTTGGGCCAACAACAAGAACAAAATGCAAAGGCAGCAAATAAAGATGGTGCATGGGCAAACCTCAAACCTCAACAGGTAATTTACTAATTTGGTAAGATCTCTAGCAATAAAATTTGGCATAGAAGAAAAGGAGGTTAGGGCAAATGAGTTCTTAGAAGAGTCAATCAAATTCCGTTGGAAATTACAGCTTACATTGGAGAAATTAATGCAGAATTATTGGATTCGTTATTAAAATAATTACAAATTTATTTTAGTGATCGCAAATTGATGGGGCAGAAAGAATTAACTTTGCATGCCTCAGATGATAGATCATGCTCTTGTATGGTTGCAAAATTATGTGACTAATTGTGAACTAGTTCAAAAGAATTTTTATCTCATAGACCATAAATATGAACAAAAGATTAATTGGATTTTCTTGAAATAAAATGATGAGTAAGGAGTGTAGGACTACACCACAGAGTTCAAAAGACAAACCATGTTAGCAAGCATGGACTTGGAAGAAGGGGAGATGCTAGTCAAGTACCTTGGAGAACTCCAACCTCATATTGAAAAGAGAAGAATCACTACCAACCTGCAATAGTTGGACAAAGCATGTGTCCAAGCTTATTATGTGGAAAGTGATGAAAAACTATAGTTGTGGAAAGTGAAGAAAAAACACAGTTCCACATAGTCTCAGAGTGGGGGAGGAGGAACCGAGAGCCTACATTTGGGGATGGAGGGGGAAATGACAATACGAATATATAGTACTGGGAGAAAACCATGGCAAAATAATGCTTATATAAAACCTTTTACAAAATTTGTAGGCACTAACCCACAAGAAACGCCAATCCCCTCAATATGCAAGCACCAACCCCCACAACTAAGCACCAATTTAGCGAGAGACACCAATTTCTCCTATAGCAAGTAACAACCTCCAAAACAATACTAGGTCCCATCTTCTTGGATATTGCACCTTCAATGCATGATGGGCATATCTAATTCCTTCATAAAAGCCACCGCCTTATTCATATATACTCTTCTTCACAAATTTGCATATACTCTTCTCTAATTTGCTCAAAAATATCTTCACAATTCTGCATTCAAATCTGTCTCGTGTCTGCTCATAATTCTTCTTATAGATCTTCGCACACACTCTCATAGGTCTGCTCATAAATCTTCCTTAACTCTGGTCATGTTTTTCATCTTTTAGTCTTCTCATGGATCCTTTTAAACTCTGCTCGTAAGTCTCCTTTAAGTCTAAATCTTATTCATTCCATCTCTCATATATACTTCTATTTTACATCTACTCTAAGTCTGCTCCAATCCGTATGATGTTACATTTTAGAACATTTTGTTTTATCTCCAACTCTCCTTACCAAAATACCCTATCGTACCATTTCTTGAAGGGATATGAAGGGAGTTAGCCTTTACAAGAAACATATAGATTTAATTTATTGTAACTCAACCTCCCTATAATTTAATGTAGAGAGTGGTCGGCTATCGTGAGATGAATTCAATTTTACTCGCTGTCATCATTAATCTTAATCACTGCCTTGAAGACTTATTAACCACTTCCTTTCTATATCCTTAAGACTCGTGATTAATCTCCATTTGTATGCCTTCAATTTTCATAACAAAACTTTATTATTTGTGATTACTTCAATGATCGATTTTCATAACAAAACTTTATTATTTGTGATTACTTCAATGATCGTTTTTACAGTGATTCATCAATTATTTTCCTCCTTTACATCAATACAGACAATTATGTGTTAATCAATGTGTGAAAAGGGACTTTTGCATATTCATTGTGGATAAAGATAGGAAATCAATTCAAAAAATTTGTAAACAAACTCTTATCCAAAAGAAAGTTGTATTCCTTGAAAATGAAAGAGAGAGTAATTCAATGAATGATCATTCTTGAAATCTTCAATTCAATTCTAATTCAATTAGCATCGATAGGAATTAAGATAGAGGAAGAGAATATAATATATCAGAGTAACGAGAATTGCCCAGAAATCGCGTGAATCGCCGGTTTGGCAATTCGATTCGGGCTTCCCGTTTTTTTTTGAATTGTTGAACCAGATCAGCGATTTAATCGCCATGAATCACATGAATCGCCGATTAAGCGATTCATCCCAAAAAACGCCAAAATCGCCTGCATGAATCGCAAAAAATCGGCCTGCGCGGCTTGATAAAAAGTCAAATTAAATTTTTAAAAAAAACATCATTTTTAATATTTTTTAATTCCTTTCCTCTTTGTTTTAACCCTAAAGGGCCTTCTAATTGTTTAGCATGACTAGAAGAGAGGAAAAGTGAGTAAATGAGACTAATTGTTTTTGTTTTCCCTTATTTCAGATAGATGGTGGCAAATGTTTGGGCCCACAACCACAAAACATCATAAAATTGCCATTTGTATTCTGAGTCATCCAAGCAGTGCTTCTGGATGTAAGCGCAGTTGGTCCATGTTCGAGCATATCCACTAAGAGGAGAAATAGGTTGTCTGTGCAGAGGTTGAATGATCTTGTCTCTGTTCATTACAACCTCCGTCTTAGGATCAGACAGATTTTGGGCACTGACTCCTCTCCGATCATTCTGGAGGAGATTGATCCAGAATCAGAGTGGCTCACTGAGGCTATGGATCCAGTTTTCACTGAGGCAGACCATGAGTGGGTTGACCAGGTAGATAGAGAGGTTGTGGCTGTGGCCATGGCAAAGGAGGCGACTAGAGCATGTTCAGGCACGGGCAGACGCACACGCGCACGCACAGACACAGGCCCTAGTGATGTTGTTCGTACATGCGGGGGCTATGTTAGCTTCTATTTGATGATGTTATAGTGTGTTTAAGTTATATTCAATAAAGGGTGCATGAGATAAGTTTTAAATTGTTAAAATCTCTAAATTTCAAGGGTTTTTTAAATTTGCCGATTTGTGGCCAATTTGATTCCGATTCATGGATGATTCGCGATTCGATTTGGCCTTGCCGATTCCAATTCTCGTTACTTTGGAATATATGCATTTTGATGTTATGTTCCTTACCTAATTCATGGGAAATTTTGATTGTGACAATCAATATTTATTCTTCACTAAACTTAATGAGGTCAATGGGGTCTTCTTAAGCATAAATATTAGGAGAACATCCCTATGTTCTACAGCGTTTTGGGGATGCAGACAAGGGGATGGCAGGGGATGCATTTCAGGGATGTTTACTAGAGGGCCATTTTTAGGGGACGGTAGTATATATATGTATGTATATGGATTTTTCAAAATATATTAATATATTATAGGGGGAATAAAGAGATATGTCAGTAATTGATAACACCAATATCAAAATTGATATAAATCATGAGAGCATTGGTATAACAATATAATAAATTTCAATAAACCATTATAAGAGTAGTCTCAAACATCAAAAAACCATATCAATATCCAAAAGTCTCAAATATGTATCCAAAGCATCAAACATGTACCCAAAAGTCTCAAACATCAAAATACAACAACCTATGAAACTAAGCCGCATTTGGGCTATCAATATCGAAAGACTCAAAACCATCTTAGTCACTATCACCAGCAGAAGAGGACCATCCAATGGTAGCCACTATGGTCAATGTCAAATAGAAAACATTTTCAAAGCAAATAAAGTACAATCATACAAAGAAATAAAATAGTGCATCTTTTAAATTTCAAAAATCAAGAATGAAACTTTTCAAGCATAGTATTGAGACTCAAACTTAGCAAGACTAAGAAAATTAAACAATTGTAACCTTTAAATTTTTAATGTGTATTTCATTAAATATATATGATTCTCATACATTTGAAATTAGAATAGCTATTTTGATTCTCATATATTTGAAATTTGAATATATTGTTTTGATTCTCATACGAAGGAAACAAAATTTATTAAAACTTTATTTTTGGTTTTTCAATGGTTGGGGGTCATTCCCAACCGTTTAGGGATGGCTACACATCCCTGTCCCTAAATGACCATGGATGTTTCCTACCATTTTGGATCAAGAAGGAATCGAGGACGACCGAGGGATGTCCCTGATGTGTCCCACTATCCCTAAAATGGCTAGGGGACGGGGATGTCAGGTTTTGGGGCAAGGGACGCATCCTTGTGATTCATAAGAAACTCAGGAATGTTTCCTCTAGTGATGCCCTAGTTATAAGAGGCAAGTACAAGGATAGAGAAGCGTGATGAAAGAAAATAGGTGCAAGGGGCAATCACTAGGATGGATGATCAAACTAGAAAGCTTGCACCTAAAATGCTTTCATACGTTGGAGGGAAATATTCTCCACTAGGCTCAAAGAGACTCAAGCGTTGAATGGATGCAATGGGTTACGCTCCTTAATGAGTTCAAAGTTAATTATGTAAATGGAGAGTAAAGAATGCAACATGTAGGGCAAGAATGAAATAAATTGTGCATACAGACAGAAATCCTAAACAGAGACTAGCTTGTGATCCAAATTTCAGTCTGGAATGGTAGGAACGGGACGACCTAGCTCGCAAAAGGCCCTAGGAAGCACCCTAGTTCAAGTAAATTTTGACGAAATTTCTGCCACCTATAACCTATTGCCAGATCTACTTGTAACTCATTCCATAGTTTCACCACTTGTCACCTGCACACAAAAAATGGGAAAATTGTTGGGAGAAAGGGGCTTGCCTTGGTCAAACCCCTATTTAGGAATTAACCTTGAAATCGAATTAAAATGCTTGAAATAAGGAAGCATGTTTTTGATACCAAAGACTTGAATAGGAGACGAAGATGTCTTATACCTTAAATGATGCAATTGTACTTGAAATGAGATCACAAGTGTTGATGCAATACCATGACTCCACAAAGACCTAAAAGGACATCACAAAAGACTTGCTTGCATAAAGATTATTGTAGCTTGCCACAATGAATGCTTGAACTTGAATGAATGCTTGATTGCTTGGATGTTTGTTTGAGGATAGATTAGATAAGGATGATATGCCAAAATGAGAGAGATAGCATTGCTTTTATCTCTCCAATCCCTTTCGGAGCTCAAAATTCGAAGAGGGTCGACGGGGATTTGAATATCCCGCTAAAAACCAAGAGCTTTCTCCAATTTAAATTTGGGTCACATTTAAGTGGAACAGGGCACCTATTTTGCCTCGTGCCTTGCAAGGCGCCCTATTCAAGGCAATAGGGAGCCAATTATGAAATGCGAAATCCAAATATGTGCATGAAATCAGGTTTAGATTTGAAACAAATACAAAAAGGCCACTGAATTTGAAATAGGACCTATGTATGCAAGAGGAGGTAAATGATTGAAATAATAAATGGGCCACACCCATAATTAAGGGGTCCTCATAGAATTTTGATGACATTGAATTAATAAAGGGGTTGTATTTTAAACTTATTAATTAAATAAATACAATTGGAGGATTTAATTAAAGGGGCACACCCATTAAAGAGGGCCTCTTATCAATTAAATTAATAAAAGGACAAATATTTAAATATTTATTAATAAAATGCATAATAAGGTTTAATGATGCATGGAGAAATGATCACACATTAAAATGGGAGCTAAATATTGGAGATATAGCTTCGGGAGATATCTTTTTCCCAATTTCTGTGGAAATTGTCTCTCTTTTCAACGTCATGCCCAGATGTTTAAAGTCTTTCGGCAGCGGTAATCTTCATATGATCAGTCGCCTGAAGACAATGAAGGGTCATGCATTGTTGGCGTCTCTTCTATGGTAATGGCAGACTATTCATTGTCAAAGACAATCAAGAGTCTGCCTTGTCATGTGCAAGGGCACACAAAACAAAAATAAAAAGAAAAGGCAAAAGCAAACAAAGACAAAACAAAAGATGCACAACACAGGGTTTAGTACTAAAAACAAAGGTTCCAAATCAACTAGTTGAAGAGACCTTGATGAACAAAATGTCTCTACTTCTAGTATCACGTTCAGAATGCTATTGCAAAAGCACAAGTGGTCTCATAGGAAGGACAAGAGCACACATCAAAGATGAGACAAGACTTCATGATCAACCAACTAGCAATGTGTGTTATGCTTATGGAATCACAAAGAAGAGAGAGAAAAGAAGCAATGAATTACATAGGCTAGCAAATTGTGTTATGCTAGGTTATCTATGAAAAAGGGACATATTCCACTGGACAACACACTGCGTTATGTTGTGTGATCTGTGAGATAGAGGAGAAAGAGTAGGAAATAGTCTAGCAAATTGTATTATGCTAGTTCTAGTTATCCCAAGAGAGAAGTTTGATGCAGAGATTGCATTGATGGTCTAGCAAGCTGCATTATGCTAGTCAACCCATCACAAGGATAACCTAGGAAAGCATTGTATTCGAAGGAATCCTCCTAAAATAGTGCAAAAGGATTGCCCCAAGGAAAGCATTGTCTCCATAGGAATCTGCTAAATAATACACAACAGCATAAAAGAGAATTTAAGAATCCATTAAATAATAATATGCAAGGGCATAAAAGAGGATTTAGGAATCTATTGAATAATAATATGCAAGGGCGTAAAAGAGGATTTAAGAATCCATTGAATAATAATACGCAAGGGCGTAAAAGAGGATTTAGGAATCCATTGAATAATAATATGCAAGGGCATTAAATAGGATTTCCCCAAGGAAAGCATTGTCTCCTTAGGAACCTACTATATAATATACAAGGCCACATATATGCTCCCCTCCTTAAGATGACAACATAGAGCTATAATGACATTTTAAAGAAAAGCAGAACAAGGATACCCACCTTCAACACCAAGGACATATCCCTTATGCAACAATGTACATACAACCTTAGCCAAAGAGTGAGGACTCCTTGGAAGCCAAGGGAGAGGCAGATGTATAAAAAGATATCTTGCAACTCCTCAGGATGGAGAGATTTGTGTTCCAAGACATCTACCTCCAAAAGGAGTTTTTGAACAAAAATAACATCTTTGACAAAGAGAGGGGAAAGAGAACAAGAATTCACCTTTTTCCCCCTATTGCTAGGTAAAAAGGGATTCTCAATAAGGATGACACACTTTAAGCCCTTAAGTAAGAGAATTTGTTTATGGTGGACATGTAATTGCAAACAAAGTTGTGATCAAGGATACACACCTCTTGCATAAGAGAGAATCCCTGATTGAACAAACAATTTCATGTAAGAAAAAATGTCACATTATAAGCAAACACCACTGTATACAAACGAAAGTGGATCCTTAGAAAGGATAAAGGATTTGAGAAAGGGAACCTTGCCCCACAAGGGTGAAGACAAGGAAAAAGAATAGTTCATTATGCATCCTAAGCAATTGATCTTTAATGATAGATATATGCTTCCAAGTAAGAAAGTGGTTGTAAACAAGGATGAAAACCCTCATGTATAACAAACAAGTCCATGCAATAAGGACATAATGTGATAAAAGATACAAGTCAGCAAAGAGATAATGGATCCTTTGAAAAGATAAAGAATTGAAGAGAGAACCCCTCGCCCCCCAAGCATGAAGACAAGGATAAACAAGTATACATATCCTCCCTATTGCTAGGTAAGGAAATATTTGGCGAAGGACAACACATCATGCACCCCAGGTGAGAAGTCTTTAATAAGAGATGTGCGCTTTAGACCAAGGCAAAGGTTGTCAACAAGGATGTCAACCTCCTAAAAAAAGAGAAAATCCTTATGCATAAACTGTTGGAATTGTTTCTGTAAGAGCTGTTGACATTCATGTTTTGTCATTGATGCCAACATATGTTTTAGTTGGTTTCATCAGGAGTCTCGTATAGACTGGTTATCAGTGGTATAGGCAAGAGTGACAGAAGTGTACGGACACTGTACAGACTTTCAAAGCATGTGAGCACAGAGATGTATACGAAGATGAGTAGAGATCTTATATCTAAGGTTGCTTGGCTTGATATGACTGTTGGCATAAGTTACAGTTGTTTTGGTGAAGACTGGTTACAGAGAAGTGACAGAGGAGTATGACAGAGTTGGTCTCTTAGTTTTAGATATAACTTGGATGAGAGCACGAGTTATGATATGCGAGCTTGAGGCGTGGTAGAAAACATGTTGAAGAATGCTACTTGTGATTCTTGGGTCATTGTGTTCTTGGTGACGTTAGCTAAGGCGTGTGATCTTGCGAAGATCTATTTGTGGCCGATTACAGCGATGTAACGTGTTTAGAGGATGGTGAGCGTGGATTACGGATCTTGGAGTATAATTGATGATTTGTATTTGATGTTTACTTGTTTAAGGTACCGTGTGTATCTTAGCAAGGGTCTATGTAACTATTTATGCATTGGGCAAGTCCTATATGGCCGGCCTAATTGCTTGTTGTAACTTGTATAAAGGAGAGATGTTTCTTGATGAGATTGTGGGGTAGTAGGATATGGAAGCTGCGAGCTTGTAATTGTGAAGTTTACTGGATGTAGAGCAAAGATAGTGATTGTGATGAACTTCATTGGAACTGTTTAAGCAAAGCAAGTTGCTATCAGTTAGTTCACTGGTTATTATATTCTTCTATATCTGTACTTTGGACTGTGAGTCCAGAAGGTGGATTTAACCTTCTCATTTGGGCATTGAGCCTCTTATTTCTCGACTCCTAACAGGGTTTGTCCTTTAACAAGGACTGTGTACTGTATGTAATAATCAGCATAATTCCCACTGGGGTTTTTTCCTTAATAGGGTTTCCTCGACAACAATTGCTTGTGTTATGGTGTTGCTTTTGATGTGTTCAGATTTGCATTGAGATTTGGTTTATAAAGTTTAAAGTTTAATTATTTGGCACACAACTGATTCACCCCCCCTCTCAGTTGTGGTAGTGGACTATTATTGCTAACATAAACAAGCAATTTCGTGCAACAAAGGATATCATGTTATAAAAGACACACATCAATAAAAGGGAAAATGGGGCATGTTGTGACCTTTTCACACATCACCCCATTTCAAATGGGGACCCCCTAAAACTAATTGGGTGAAAATGGCTAAGTTTGGATTTGAATGACTTTTGCCTTAGAATCTTGTGAAAAGCAGTGAATTTAGCCAAGCATAACAGTGAATTGATCTTTCAGAAAGAATGTGAAATTTTGGACTTTTTGACATAAATGCTATTTTTAGAAGTTTCTATTTTTGTTATGTCTATTTTTAGTAAATTTCACTACTTCTCTGATTGGCCTAATTTTGTATTTGAACAAACTTAATATTCATAGTAAGTCTATTTTTGGTAGGTCAATTCTAGTAGCTAATGAGTTGTGGCTGAGGAAGAGGAAAAAGGATACCCAGTTCTATATCCAGAAATGTAATCGAATGAGGGAGTTTGTCTAAAATGCACAAGTCTGAGAATGTTCAAAAATGGAAAGGCATGGAGAAAATGGTTAAGTCTGACGAAGGCTCCTCAAAAGCACCTGAAAGTGGAAAGACATAAAAAAGCGCAAAAAATGGTCAAGTCTGGAAACATTTCCAAAAGGCATGAAATGACGTGAAAAGGCACCCAAAAGAGGATAGGGCGTGAAAATTCACTAAGCATGGAAAATTTCCTTGCTCCCATCCGATCAGCACCCAAAATGGAAAATCATGAAAAATGGCTAAGTGTTGGCCCAAGAAGGTGAAAGAAATGAGGAAATTGGCAAAGTATGGAAGAATTCTATCTAAATGCCCAATGCGTTCCCAAATGGGAAAGATAGAAATCAAATGAAAACATGTGAAAATTCTTAGAAAATCCTTGTTCTAGTATCGAATTTATCCAGTGTTACCCCGGCGTGGGGGTACGTCGAGACGGGGGACGTCGGGACGAGTTTCGGGTACGCGAAAAAAAAGGGCCTCAATTTTGGTACGGCGGGGGGACGAGGGGGGGGAGGGGCCAAGGGTGCTGCAGAGGGACCAGGGGTGTTTCAATATAATTGACAAACCAAAATAAATTGGAGGGGACGACAAATGCAGTCAACAATAGTCATGAATCTCAACATAGTGTGGAAAACAAAGGTGGATGTAAGAACACCCCCTATTCTAGACCAACTTTTTACCTTTCCACTCGCTATAATTTTGTCAAACAGTTTGCTTGCAACCTGATTACTGAGTTATCTGATTTATTCTTCGTTTGCAAATGTAAATGGTTGTTTCACTCTTCCTTTGTTTAAAGTTTGGAGTTTGCAATTCGATACCAAATCAACCAAAATGAAGAACAACACTATATTGCATTAACTAAGTCTATGATAGTAATAATAATCAGATTTACTGTATATTCTAATGCTGATGACAATACCATTACATTGCATTTCTTGAATTCTCAATCAACATTACATTTTCATTGCCTATTTCTGTCCAAACAATGATAACAATGGAAAGGCCTACCAAAAACACTACCCAGAACTCATTTTCAGGCCTAATATGTTGCCCAGAACTCAGTTTCATACATGATATGCTGCACAGAACTCAGTTTCAACTTTCAGACATGATACGCTTCCCAGAACTCAGTTTCAAAACTGATACAACCTCCTCATGACATGTACGACACACTTAGAACTACTCTAGACCTGTATGGCAGCCCTGCAGCCCTTCCTTACCTTGTATGACTTGGTCTCAGGTGTTTTCAGACTGTTATAAATGGATGTTGATGTGTACAAGCAGAAATGGCACTAACTATATAATCTTCAGACTTGTGTGGCCCCAAAATCTTATAGGAACCAATTAGAAAAAAAAAAGTATTTAAAAACTTCAAAAAAAGACACTTTTTGAAGTCTGCCACCGGCCGTACCCCGTCACGTCCCGGAGTACCTAAGTACCAAAGTACCAAAGTACCCAACGGGTGCGGTGGCGGTGCGGCGGCTGTACGGAGGCGCTTGGGTGGCGGTGGCGGTACTCCGGTACGCGAGGTACTCGTCCCGAGGACGTCCCGGTACCTGGTACTACGGGATTTTGGGCCGGGTACGCGTCCTTAGGTTACACTGAATTTATCAAAAATCTAAAAAAAAGGCTAAGGAAAACAACACTAATGGAAGCGTGCTGATTAGTGAAATTAAGCTGAGTCTAAAAATTTTTAGGATCTTCTAAAATCTAGAATCTTCATTATAACTCCTAGAGATCTAACACAACTCTCAAACATCCTGATAGTATTTATATAAAATATAACTTAGAGTATAAGAAAGGGAAATTTATACCGAAATATTATATTTTATATGCAAGGAAAGTTGAAAAAATGACTAAGTTATGAACAAAATCCTCCACTACGAAGGAATTGCGTCAAAATGACAAAATCCTCCACAGTCAAAGAATTGTGCCCAAGTGAGAAAATCCTCCATAGACATGGAATTGCGCCCAAGTATCAAAATCCTCCACTGCCAAGGAATTGCGCCCAAGTGATAAAATCCTCCACAGTCAAGGAATTGCACCCAAGTGACAAAATCCTCCGCAGTCAAGGAATTGCGCCCAAGTGACAAAATCCTCCACAGTCATGGAGTTGTGCCCAAGTATCAAAATCCTCCACTGCCAAGAAATTGCGCCCAAGTGATAAAATCCTCATAAGCCAAGAAATTGCACTCAAGTATCAAAATCCTCCACTACCAAGGAATCATGCCCAAGTATCAAAATCCTCCATTGCCAAGGATTGCGCCCAAGTATCAAAATTCTCCACATGCAAGGAATTCTTCTTCAAAGATAAAATCCTCCTCCACCCCAAAAGTGTGCGCAAGCATTCAAATGGCATGAAAAATTAAAAAATTGGCTAAGTACGGAAAGGAAAACTCTTTCAAAAAGGCATGCTATTGAAATTTTGAATGTTTTGATGAACTTACTATTTCTAGAAGTCTCTATCTTTTAAGTTTATTTTAGTAAATTTCACTGCATCCCAAATTGACCTTATTTTGACTTTGAAACAACTTACTATTTTTAGCAATGTCTATTTTTAGTAAAATTCATTGTATCTCGAAATCAGTCTTATTTTGACTTAGGAACAACTTACTATTGCCAAGGAATTACGCCCAAGTATCAAAATTCTCCACATGCAAGGAATTCTTCTTCAAAGATAAAATCCTCCACCCCAAAAGTGTGCCCAAGCATTCAAATGGCATGAAAAATAAAAAAATTGGCATAGTGCGGAAAGGAAAACTCTTTCAAAAAGGCATGCTAGTGAAATTTTGAATGTTTTGATAAACTTACTATTTCTGGAAGTCTATCTTTTAAGTTTATTTTAGTAAATTTCACTGCATCCCAAATTGACCTTATTTTGACTTTGAAACAACTTACTATTTTTAGCAGTGTCTATTTTTAGTAAAATTCATTGTATCTTGAATCGGCCTTATTTTGACTTAGGAACAACTTACTATTTTTAGTAAGTCTATTTTTGGCAAGTCGATTTTGGCAACAAGTGAGCTTTGGCTAATAAAGAGACAAAAGGGTATCTAGTTCTATACCCAGAAGAATGAGCAAAAGAGACAGTTCATTAGAAAATGGTTAAGTCTAGAAACATCCTTCAAATATCCAAAAGTGGAAAGGCATGAAAAACATCAAAAAAATGGTTAAGTTTGAAGAACATCTTTGAAAAACATCCAAACAAGGAAAGGAGATGAAGTTTCACTATGTGTGGAGAAAATCCTCCTCAATCTCAAAACTGTTAAATTTTAGGATAGCTGCAAATGTACTAGCGCTCTATTTTGTATGTGGTTTTCAAATGCAACAATCTCTCTTTCATTTATATTAGGAATGAGGCTAGGAGAGACATGTCCCTTCATGGGACATGTATATTCATTATTATTTATAAGAAAGGACATGCCTCTTCCTATTAATCATAATTTAATCAATCATATAATGTTTCATCAATCAATTATTAATTAGGAATAATATAATAATTTAATATTGAATATTAAATTTTCATATGATTAATAATAATATAACATATATAATATATTATTATTAATCAACATTTATTATATATATTCTAATGATCATACGACTGAAGCTA
>MU226977.1:638517-654957 GCA_018584345.1 Thuja plicata | reverse complement strand
GAACCTTGGAGTTTTCTCATGTTCTTCATGAGTATTTACTTTTCAAGAGAGGGTTGAGTGTTTGATATCCTATATCAAGTATTCATTTCCTATATGTTATGTAGTGGTACAAAACTAACATCAACAAAACTGAAGAGTCACAGCTGCAGCTTTAAAAGAAGACTTGGAGTCTCATTGTGCCATGCTTAGTTTTGATATTGTATTTGTCTCTTGGAGATACCAAGAAGCTTTCAGCTTTCGAATTCAGCCTCGAGGACGGAAACCCTTTTGGCTTAGAGGTGGATTGGACGTAGCCCCAGTTCATCAGCAGAGTGGATTTATAGCAGAGTTCACCATTGCATTTACAGGTTCTTTATCATTCGATCTTACTGTTATTTCTATATTTCAAATTGAAAAGTTTGTAATCCATGGTTATTGTATTGTTGTTGTATAATACGATACCATTTCTCCGAGAAGTTATTAGAATATATTTGCTGGTTTATTGCTATCGGATCAATGGTTTTCTGCATGCATTTGAATGTTTAAATCTGTATGAGAAATATTTGTGAAAACTTGGGAAAGACCGGGTTCGAGTCATTACAGTGGTATCAAAGCTTTGATCTTACCATCCTAGTGGATCAGTTTTCAGAGATTATCAGGCTGGTATAGCAGTAGCAATGTTGAGCAGGTTATTTCCAGAATTTGGGCATAACAGTTAAAACGTTTGCTTACATGTCAAGGAAATCACCGTATTCACTTTCTGCAAACTAGCAAGCAAACCGCCTGCTCTCTCAGCAAAAGTTTAAATAAGTAAAAGCTCGCTTGACTTTAATGTTGGATTCACCCAAGAAGGCCCCGCATGGAAATAAACTAATGTTTAACGGCATGCAAAGAGCCATATCGCTTGGCTAAAGCGTAACCACAAACAATATGAGGTGGTCTAACGAGTCAAAGGAGGAATGGTTGAAATGACCCGCCGTGTGTATTTGTTTTTGAAGACATCTGGCAGTGCAACGTGGTGAAGGAGCTAAACGTAATAGACATATATTGCCTGTTGTCATTTCAATATTGTTTTGAAGTTTGTGTGGCTCCAAATAATATCCTTTGCGTTGAAGTATGAAATATTTGGCACCAAGGATTATATGTTTGTTTAAATATTCAATATTCTAAATATTTTGAATGCGTGCGCCCGAAATTCCTTCAACCGTCCATTCTATATAGTTTGTGACTATTAAAAGGAGACAAATATTTGAGGCTGCCACTATAATTTGGGATATAATATTTGACATTGAAAATCATCGGGCTGAGTAAATATTTGCCAGACCAACCTTTGTGTTTGTGAAGTTTTGTCGGAAATGTAACTGCCGCAGATGGAGACCATATTCACCGTGTCGTTTCATTAGCCAGAGTGGAAATCGGAAATCATTCAATCTGTTGCAAAAGAATTTTGCTTGCCACTGTAAGAAGAGGCACTCCTTTGACACAATGCCTTTAAAGTTTGGAGCTTCGTGGAACTTCGAATGAGTGGTTGTACCGTTTATGTTGGCAAAGAGATTAACTATTGATTGTAGATTCAAAGGGATTGGAGCGGTGGAAATATGACTGGTATCGCTCTTCATCATATGTCACTTGAACAACAGCTTATACCCGACTTAACGTGTGAGACTTCATAATATCATGCAATCTAAGGAAGTGGAAAAAAAGAAAAAAGGGGCAGTCTTCGATAACACAGAAAGGCTAGACCAATATGGGTGTCCAGTGCGTGGGAGGTGAGAGTGCTCATAGTGTGGAATGCGGAACTCCAAGCACGGGTAGAATATCCGTAACAATATCGCACAGAATGCATTAAGGCATCTTCTTCTACAGGTTGGGGGTCCATGACGCAGTCCAGCATCTATACCGGATAGTTCTGATTTAGATCATCAGGCGGCCTCCTTCTCAAGTGCATATACGTGGTCCTTTAATCTTTTAGATATCTGTATATGTAATGTGAGAGAACTGAATTAAATATTGGACGTCTGTGTTCATTACAGACTGTGACTCTGTTGTTGTGATTGGATATCAAAAGATGTAATGCCATTGAATTGCTATATACTGCGATATTTCTTTTGGGTTTATTGTTTCTGTGAACTCAACCAGCAACAGAAACTTAGAGAAGTTGATCACTTGTTTCTTTTGCTTAACTGGGAATTTGAATGTGAGGGGACATATCTATAATTTGTCAAAATATAGTTTTTCAAAAATCCAGACACGTATCCATTGTCGACAGTCAAACTCTGCACCCAAAATTGAATAATAGCCAGTCATCAGAGGCAATCTTTCAACACATCAGATTTAGAGGGAAGCCTAGTCAGGGTCATTATTGGTTGAAAATATTTGGAGTGAATTAGATTCTTAACACCTTGTATGCCAAGTGTTTGATAAAATATCAAACCCATTCAACTAAGTTTGGAGTAGAACTAGCAGGAGATATTCAGTGGCCTGCAAATAATCCAATATAATTAGATATCGTTCTCTTCATGCCAACTGTTTGACAAAATGCACGAGAAAGAGAGTGATAAGTTTTGAGGAAATCAACAAGTAAATATCTTTAGAGGAATAAGGCAAACAGAGATGGATACCTGCGAACAGATCTACATAGAAGAACAGTATGTTGATCTTTCATCGTATGCTGACTTTCATTCTAATTTGTTGTTGAAGCAGTTCTCATGTTTTTGTATATGGTGACTAAAAATTCCATACTCGAAGAGTGGAGCTTGGTCCTTGGCAACTACAATTTATTCTGAAGATTTTGAGCAGTGTAAGTTTGGACATTCACCTGCAGAGAAAAGTAGTTTCTAGCCAGAAAAGATGCATGGTTTGGAAAAGGTTTGGAAGGATCTTGTTAAGGTACAACAACGGTTAGCTCAGATTTCACAACCTGATAAAAGGACAGAAATACTAGGCATGTATGATAAGTATAACACACTTCCTCCACAAGCTCAAAGAGACTTAACCTCCTCTAACTTCATGGACTTTCATCCAAAGCTACAACGCAAGACTTTAATGGAAAAGAAGCAGTGTCAGGATTTGGCTCAGGATCTACTTGCACAAGATAGGTGCAGAAATTTATATGAAGAGTTTCTAGCTATCATTAATCAACCCATAAGTGAACAAAAAACCATATCAGTTGTTGAAGAAAAGCCTTATGAAGTTGTCATCAAGGCAAGAGATTGTAAAACAAATATTGAATCAATGCACGAAGGAGAGGCTAAAGAAGAGGCAGCAAATCTAGAGGTTATAGGATGGTTTACTAGAGAAGAGCAACCGACTTCCATTGATTCTCAGCCTTCACTTGATCAAGGGAAAGATGGGAAAGATATGGTTAAAGATTGTGACCACCAGTTGGATGTCTGTAGCAATTCATGTAATGCAGAGTCATGTGACTTCTTTAGTAGCACCTCACTTATGTATAATGTTGATTTGGATGACCCATTAGATAATGCATCCCAAAATGACAATGATGTGAAGCATGCCTTGAAATGTTAGCTGAAAGTCAATAACGATGCTATTACTGCAGCTCTTGTTCACCATGATAGCACTCACCAGATCATTGAGGATCTTTACAGGAAAGCTCAGAGAGAGACAGGACAAGGTGGTATAAGAATTGGATCTTATGTTGCAGATTTACAGGGGGTCAAAATAGCATTTGAGGGGTCAAAATCAGAATATCTATGCTTACTGTTGGATCGTGACTACGTGTTACAAGTTGCAGAAAATTATGCTGAGCAATTGAGGAAAAAGGATGATGAGGCTAATAAACTCAACAGAGAGCTTAATATTGCTCAGGAAACTTTGGAGCACACATCTTGCTCTTAAGGAAGCAAGAAATCAGATTGTTGCCACTAATCAGTACAGGGAACAGGACGACAAGGAAAGGTCCGAAATCTTTCAAGAGGTGATCAGGAACTCGATAGCATACAGCAAACCTATGACTTGGATAGCTGTCCCAAAAGATCTTTGGATCATCCAGAGTTTCCTTATGAGTTAGATAACTTTCAGGCGATCGACAATTTCTTGTTTGAGATGGATGCTGATATGATATTTGATAATCCTTTCTTTGAGCTAGATGAGGAAGGTATTTCCTATCCCTGTGACGAGGATGAGGTCGATTACAGAATTTGGGACCCAGGGTCTGCTATTAGAGGTGAATCTTGGTCACCAGGTTGGAGTAGCAGGATGAGCTCAGTTGCTGAGCAGTGTGGTTTTTACACCAGCAGTCCAGGATGGCAATTATGTCTTGTGGCATGATGAGTGGTATGCCTTTCCTTGCACTACCTCTCGTTGATGGTGAGATGTCTCATGTTGGAGAGCATCCTTTGGATCATTCCTCTTTCCACACAGCCGCGACTCCTCTACATTATCATACGGATTCATCTAGTGCTTATGGTAATTCTATCACCACATATTTTAGGCATGATGATGATGATCGGGTAGAGCTTATTCAGTACGGGGTTATCGAACTTGGTATGATGATTATGCTTGTTGGGGTGAATTTTTCACACCCTGGTATACACTGTATGACTCCAAGTATTGAGAGACAGTTATGGAATCCTAATGCTAATTCAGGAATTCCAGTAGAGCTAGTTAATGCATCGCATGTTGGCCACACTATATGGGATGCATTCTGTTTTCCATTCAGCTCACCTACGGAGAGCTTCCTTTTCCGATTATTGTAGAGGTGTGGGGTGAGTGATTGGTTTGGTACGCTTTCTTGCTTGCAGGTGGAAGCCTTGTCCGACAGTTTGGTTACCTTGTCTCTTCAGTACAGTTTCCAGTTCGGGCAACGAATCAGAGGAGCAGTGTTTTGGCAGTTGGACATTTCTGGTGATTCACTCAGTATGGGCATAGGCTATCTGGATATTTCAGCCAGCTGGGGAGATGGATGGCCCTTTTGCTTATGGGATCCAAAAGGGACGTACTTGCGGTTGGTATTTATTCAGGGAGCCAATCGGTGTGAGGTTTGGTTTCCCCCTACATCTGACCATAGAGATCTTGGTGATCTCAGTTGGAGTGATGTTCTCAGTTTGGTTGAGGACTTTCTCACAGATGATGGCGGCACTGGACAGATTGGTACAATTGATCCTGCAGTGATTTGGGATCCTAGCATTAGGTTGGTTGTTGTTTTGTTGCAGTGTGAATGGCTTCACAGGTCAGGGCATAATATCTATTTCAGTTTCCCACAACAGATTGGTGGAGCAGCTTCCCTAAGGTTGGTTTGGGATCCAGGTATTAGGATCACAGCATGCAGATACCGATTGCTTGAGGGCAAGCAATCTCCGGGAAGGGATGATTTGTAATGTCTCCTTTTCGGGGCACATTATTTCGTGCCTTATAGTTAGCCTTTCATCATGGTCCGGTGGGCTAACAGAGGCTTGGCAAGTGATCAAAGGGATGTTTGGCCTTGGTGTTTTCAGTTTCAGGCCAATCGGATCAGTTTCTACAGGGTTTCCAAGGTACTTACTATTTATAGTAAGTCGGCAGAACTCAGTTTTCTTGGCATTTCAGTAGTGGACTTGGAACGCCTAGCCGAGAGCTTTGCGGCAAGCTATCACACGTCTTCATCCAAGTTCGTTTGGCCCTCCGTTTTAATGCCAGAAGATTCCTACTTTATTTTATTATGTCACTTTATAACCCAACGGTTATATTTACTTCAAAAGTGACTTTAAGTGGAATATGAAGAGACAGTGGGGAAATTGAAGAGTCACGGCTGCAGCTTTAAAAGAAGACTTGGAGTCTCATTGTGCCATGCTTAGTTTTGATATTGTATTTGTCTCTTGGAGATACCAAGAAGCTTTCAGCTTTCGAATTCAGCCTCGAGGACGGAAACCCTTTTGGCTTAGAGGTGGATTGGACGTAGCCCCAGTTCATCAACAGAGTGGATTCACAGTAGAGTTCACCATTGCATTTACAGGTTCTTTATCATTCGATCTTACTGTTATTTCTGTATTTCAGATTGAGAAGTTTGTAATCCATGGTTATTGTATTGTTGTTGTATAATACGATACCATTTCTCTGAGAAGTTATTAGAATATATTTGTTGGTTTATTGCTATTGGATCAATGGTTTCCTGCATGCATTTGAATGTTTAAATCTATATGAGAAATATTTGTAAAAACTTGGGAAAGACCGAGTTCAGGTCATTACATCGACTAAGCAAAAATAAAAAATGATTTACACTTAACAAACCGGCGGTATATACTTGAAGACAAATTTAATCAAGCACCGGTTGTTATGAAGGGTCGTGACTTCCTGGGCATCGCAATATATAGGTAGAGCCAAATTCATTTGGGATGGGGGGCGGAAAAGTCAGAGTCAGCAGACAAGATGGAATCAGAATTGAATAGGAAGTAATACGCATTGGCAGTCCCATCGATCTTGCAAGGAATAAGATAGTAATCAAACTTCCATGTTTCCTTATTTCATATCTATCTTGGAACGACCATGAGAGACAACGATGGTCTTTGAGGGAGATTATTAAATATGTTTGGCATGAAACATATGGAACAAAAGTTACAAGACACTAAATACTCTGCAGTAATCGGGAGTAAATAATTAACTGCAGATCAATACTGATCTGCAGATGGCTATGTTAGAATATTATTAGAAATAAGGGACCGTTACATATATGGTCTCTTTATAAGTATTAATAATAGTAAAGTCATTTGGGCTAATATATACTATGTCTATATATATTAATAATGGTGAAATCACTAATCAGATAAAGTTATGTTATATATAAAGTATATATAAGAGATTGTGATTATATATAAGTATGTTAATAATAATAAAATCAGAATACATATATATAATATATATATATATAGATTCTATAAGGGATAAACAACCTTATATAGGCTATTATACATATTGTATGTTAATAAGGATAAAATCAGAATCATATATATAATGTGTATATCTATCTTTGAAAGATCCAGTATTTACATATGTTATATATATACTCATTAGTAGTAATGGAGTAATAATCATATATGTCCATGTTCATATTGGTTACTATTTAGTACCTGAAGAGGAAGGGACTAAAGTGTTACCAAGGAGGCGCTTGTATAAATCCAAGCAACGGATTTTATCCCAATAAAGGGTAGGGGTCAGCGTTCCGTAAGCCTTCGTTATACGGACTTGGACCTGTAAACTTTGAGGGAGTCCATTTGCTAGTCTCTAGGCAACTTGGTTAACACCTACTCCTTCTGTCTTGAGCTGGAATAGTAAAAAGGTTGGACATGAGCATTAAAGATAACTTAAATCTAATGAGATAAATGACAGATCCTATCAGGAAACATTACAATCCAAACCCTAATTGAGAAATTTAGGTTAAGTTAATTAAGGTCCCAACAGGGGACATTACACTGTATCTCTAGCAATATCTCTTGATACTCAACATTATCTAGTCTTCAATTGATTGTGATGGCTCATATTCCCAAATTGCTTCATTTGCATGCAATATTTCATCCTTTGAAGCTCTTCACTTTGAAACCTTCTCATTGATATGATTTTTGAACTTGCTTGTACTAGTATCTCGCCTTGATCTTGCTCTTGTAGGAGTGATGTATATGCTTCATGTAGTTGGATCTTTCTAATTGAAGTTGGATTTCCAACAGAAATTCAAGTTTGTGATGATTTTCTTCATTTGCAGTTTTGATCGTGATGTTGCACAACTTGTCATCTAATTTCCTTTTTGAAAACTTGAATTTGAACTCAAATCTTCACTTTGATTTTCAACCTTAAACATCAACTTGCTTGTCCTCTTGATGTGGATGTTGGACCTCTTCATAGTTGATCTTAGAATCCCTTACAATTGTAGCTCCTTGTTATCTTTGCCTTAATTGAAATCTTGAAATGAAAAACCTCACTTGAGCCTTCTCAATCCTTTGAACATCTATATCCCCCATTTCACTTTGCAAAACAATATCGCTTTATTAAGGATATATCTTTTACATGTCTAATTTTCAAAATGAAAATTACATACTTATATTCTCCAATTCAAGCGCCTACTGAATTCGAACTTCAAATTCTTAAGACAAGTTATTTGAAACTCTAATGAATGATTTAAAATTTCTAACTTTAGAATCTCATTTCAATCTTTTTTCTATCACGTATTTCCAAAAGAAAATTATTTTTTGATTTCATTTAAGGTGCAGATTGTAAATTTGCAAAGCCTGAAATGTTGAATCTCTTCTTGAAATAATACCCAGCAGCCTCCTTGAATTCATGATTCCTTTCTTGCAAACTCGGTTCTCTTTCACACTTAATAGGAATTCCTTGATCTTTACCCTAAATTTCTCACCTTCAGCAAGATACCCTTCTTGAAACAGCAATTGATGATCTGATTTTGGCCTTAGAGTTGTATTTGAAGGAGCATCATCTTGTTAAATCAACCCATGCACTGCCATTAGACAATTTCCATGGCCATATTTTCTACATTTCAACCTTGAATTCCCCAAGTAATTGAGTTCATGAATTGCTCTAATGTTTGATCTACTCGGAAATTGCAGTAGCCTTGGGTGACTACCTTTATGCACTTCAGAAATTGACCACCTATTGGGCCGGATGTGCTTGATTGGAATGTGTCTAAGAGTTTTGCTCAAGGTGTATTTGGGTGGAATTCACTATGCCTCAGGGCTCATGTTACAAATGTTGGTGAAGAATGCCTGTGTGGGGTACGGTCAACTTGCAATTTCGGAAAATGTCTTCTTCTCAGGTGGGATTCAAGTGCAAATCGGAATTTGCATTGTCTTTGGGCACACACTTGGAGTGGAATTTGCATATGTCTTAGCCGCAGCACATGGGCAAATCAGAAATTGTAATGCCATTGGGCAGACTTGGAGCTGGATAGAAATTGTCCATGTGTTGGGTGCCTACACCTATAGCTTGGGCGGGAATTTGTTCACGGGTTGGGTGCAACTACTTGAAGGGGAATTTGACATGCTCTCAGGCTTACACAAGCTTGGCGAAAAATGATGGTCGTGAGCTCCATACAAAGGCTTGCAGAGATTGTTTTGTAATATGCTGCCCTGTTTGTGACTTCCTTTTAAGCTTGAAGGGAGAAGATAGAATATAATTGAAGGGCAAATTGATATTGCAAATAAATAACAATAATAATATGCTAAAAACCTTTAAACTTAATCACCCAAAATCTGATACAATTCTGAAAATAAAATAATATCTTGCAAACTATGAATACCCAAATGATTAAATCAGATTATAAGCACCAGTTCAGCATACCCATTTGCTGGAAATGAATATAAATGTCTGCAGCAATTACAATCAGCAAATACAAAGGGTTTCAAACCTTAGCTCGCATCAATACATCACCAAAATGCCACAGCTAGAACTGTTATGCAGCGACCACAATAAATACAGTTATGAACACACTTGCCAAACTCTCCAAACTTCTCACAACTGCTTCTATAAATCAGATCTGCAATACTCACTGCTGAAGATTGAGGTAATTACTCCCAATAAGCTCCAATGTGACTTGTACTAAAGCCACTCCCAATCCTCCAGATTGTTTCTCTCAACAACATGGAGAATGTCGCCTATAAGGGTTTCTGTCCTCACAAACCAGGAAGAAGGACAATCTCCTTCAAGAACCAAAGCATAAGCAATAACAATATTCAACCAAGCATGCTCAAAAAGAGCTCTTCAATCTCTTCTATAACGTTCTCAAGAGAACTCATTCATTCACCTTGCCGATGTGGGATAAACAAAATCACTTTTTGTCTTTCCCTATTTTTCAGGATTTTGCTTTATCCCCTATTTTCTCACGATTGCTTTTTCCCCCTCCTATTTTTCCACAATTCCTATTTTTCATGATGCTTTTTTCTTTTAATCTTAAGTCCCCAAATATTTGATATCATCAATGTGTTATTAAATAAAGAGACTTACAATATTTTCCACTTAACTATAGTCTCACATTAATAAAGTTAATATTTATATTTAACTTTATAAATTAACTTTATTAATGCATAAATAAACCATATCAATGATAATATAATTCATTTGTTGATATTAAACATTTATCATTGACATGTTATCATCACTGAAGGTCCTAGCCACGCTAAAAACGACTTACTATAAATAGTAAGTATGCCCAAAGTTGCATCCAAACACCTCAGATCGACCTGCAATTGAATCTGTCTAGGCCAAATGGCCTCAACGTCCCTTAAATGTCCTAGTTAGTTTACAGGACCATGGAGAAATAGGCTAACAACAAACTCATACAACTTGTGCTAGAAAAAGGGACATGACTTGATGTTTTCGGAAATTGCCCATTCCTTGGGCTCAATTCAAGGTTTAACCCCAAAATTTAATTAAGTGTTGAATTCAATTTGTTCCTTGCCCAGATTTCATGCATTTCATGCCCTTTACTTAATCATGTTAGTCCTAATTTCACTTTCCTTGGTTGCAATATGTGAAATTGATTGGGAATTTGATATCCTTCAAAGCACTTGGATCCACTTGCATTTTCCAAAACACTTTATATTTCTGCGTTCTCCAATTCAAGAGCCTTAAGTTGACTAAGGATTTGGAATTTGATCTTGAATTGCAAACTCTTACCCCCTACAGGGTTTCGACTCGCACCCAAGACAAACCCTTTACTTGAATATTTCCGAAGACTTAGACATCTAACACCTAGAATACTGCCACTAAGAGTACTAAACTACTATCTACTAAAGAGAAAAGAGGGGGTCACCATTTGCAATGGGGCGATGGTGTGAAAATCTCACAACATGAGGAAGAATCAATCACTATAGTTGAGGGGTATTCAAAACTCTTTATTGTTGATTTGCAAATCATTATTGATAAAACATGTAAAGAGAAAGACTTCTATCATGAATCCATCTATGATCATAATGTTGTCCCATTAGTGCTACATGAAGAGTGCATGGCATCACCTAGAGAGATAACTAAGTGTGATGGTGATATTGTTCCAATAGTTGGGAACAAAACAGAAAATGTAATGTGTAACAGCTCATGTACCCTAGATGAATACGAACAAAGGCCTTTAGCATTGCAAGATTTGAAGTACAGATTGTTGGTCATAGAGGAGGCGGTTGTGCAAGTATTAACAAGGGCAGATGAATCTCACAAATTAATTGAAAATCTTATTTGGAAAACTCAAATTGAGGAGAGACAAAGGGGGGTTGCAAGTGTTGTCACTAGTACTCAATTCCACACAATCAAAGAAGCATTTGAAAAGATAAAATCAGATTACTTGCAGTTGTTAATGGATTATGCGGAAGACAAGGAAACCAAGGTTGATGATCTTTGTTACCAACTAAGTATGGCTCATTTCTCTCTATACAAAGTAGAAAATCAATTATCAAATACAACATCAACCGAAGAACAAGAAGCTGGAACAAAGGTGATGGAAATCAAACAAATAGTAAAAGGGATTGATGAACTAAGGAGGAAACGAGGCACAATGATTCCAGCATTCTACATTCTAAGGAGATAAAATATGTGAATAGAGATTGGGAGTTACGTCAAGGATCTAAACTTTGGAACTTGGAGGACCAACCTTCACATGATAATGGAAGTTGCAGCAATGGAATTGCTTCTATAACAAGTTGTACAAGCAAATTTCATAGTGGTACACTTGGTGGATCATCATCTAATGATGGTCAACCAAAACTAGAAGTAGACACACATAAGACTCTTGATGTCATTAATGAAAGGTACGAAGAAAATGCTAATTTTATGATTGTGGACGGCAATCTTTTTCTACGCATGATTTGATTGGTCATAAGATGAAGGATATAAGTAATGCAGATAACTTTGAAAAACAGAATCACCTAGTTCAAGATTGTATGTCTAAGTTTGAGGGTGTGTGTATTGATTCAAGCTTCCCACTAAGTATGGCCTTTCCATGTTACTCGAAGATTTTCACATTGAAGAAGCATATAGTGAGTAATTGTTTTGCCAACATGGATATAGCAAGAAGTTTGAATGAGCATAGGAGTCATGGTATTATAGAGTTGATTATGAAAACTAAGAGGTTTCCTACTGAGAAGATAACGCAATTTGATAACGCATGGTTTGTCGAAGGCAATGATCATCCTAGTTGTGGTGTTCTGCAAGTTATGAATGGATTTTCAAACTTGGTTCATTTGTCTCCATCTCACACTTTAATGCTTAAAGGTCGTCCTATGGTTGAGATTATGAAATTTCTAGATGCTACAGCGATGTTAACAGCTAATTGCATGGTTTGGTATGCAAGAGATAGTAACTATAGTATTTGGGAATTGAATGCCAATAAGACTTTACCAATTTATGACAGCATATACAGTCTTGAGGTGGCTAGAGATCAGATTTCCAGACCTTGTATTGTTGTTATCACCCATTCCAACAGCCGTGAAAATTTGCATGTGTGTGTTTGGTGAATTTCTTCATCCCAAATGCAGTGTGCTTGATGAAATGAACATAGGAGATACAAGAACACACATGAATGACAGGTTTGCTTCATGGGATAGCAGATTTACAGCTTGTGATTGCATCAGAGTGGAGCAGCGGAAACATAGTGGAAACAAGAAGCACAAAGAGAAATTACTCAATGATTGCAGAAGCTTGACTATCATGGAGAAATGTCATGTTGATAATTCTTAGGGAAATCATCCTGAGTGAAATATTGTTTGGTTGGGTAATCAGAATTTGCATAGTGAAAGAACTTCCATTTTTTATATAAAGCTACTTTTTCATGGTTTGATTCATGACAGATCTGTTGATTCATATGACGAGGATAGAGAGGTATGCAAACCTGGTGATTGTTCAGAATTTTCAATGGAGACGACTGATGTGTATCACATTGATTGCAATGTAAGGTATCCACACCAATTTTCTTTCAGCCCACATATAGATGATTTAATCATGTCTTCAATGATACACAAGAAATTGAAGGATGGTTGGTGCAAAGGATTACATACATCCTACGATACCGATGCTCCTTGGTATGCCCCGGATGCCTACGGATGCGGATCCGGAGGCGGGTGCCCTGTGGGTGCTTGCCGGAAGCTCATCTGGGTGCCTGGGATGAGCTTCCGACAAGCACCCATAGGGCATCGGGCGCATCCGGAAGCATCCGCGGGCCCATGCCTAGAAAACATCATTTTTTTTATTTTTTGCCACTTAGTGAATATTTTAACATGTGCAAATTAGATTTTTTTATTCTATTTTTTGTTCCTAAACCCTAAAACGGCCCTAAAAGAGGCCTTTCAACCATTCTTCATCTCATTTTGTTTGCAGCTAGACTCTCTTCTCATTTGGTCTCCATTTTGGCATTTTGAAAGCAAGGTGATTATTTTCAAAGAGGATCGTTCATAGAGCAAGAGATAGCTTCCACAAAGGAGTTTTAAGCATCTAAGGTAAGCATTTGATCCCATTCTTGAGTCCTTTAATAGGTTTTTTGAGATTTCGATGAATTTTTTAAAGTTTGGGAAGAATTTTTTCAAGTTTTTTTTATTTTTTTTTAAGAAGTAAAGAAACAAGTTTAGCTATCTATTTTAGTATTTTTGTATCATTTTTTTGCACTTGTTTGCTTGATGTTCAAGGTTTTTTTCTAATTTAAATTTATTTAATTTCTTAATATTTTATTATAGCAAAGCAAGAAATTAAATTGTATTGTGCAAGAATGGCCAGCAACGATAGTCAAAGTTCAGTGGGAGGGAAAGGAGTTGATACTTTCAAAATTGATATAGGATCTCCTTTATGGAGACATACCACAAGAATACAACAGGTTTCAGGAGGTGGCTCATATCTTTGGAAGTGTAATTTTTGTGAAAGTAACAAAGGCAAACCATTCAATAGCTCATATTCCCGGGTCAAACTTCATTTTATGGGCCCTACTAGTAAAGGAATGGCTATGTGCAAAGGCATAGGTGGGAAAGGGATGTCAGACGCACAAATAGCATCCTATGTAAAAGAACAAGAGGTTGTTGATAAATTGGTTAGAAGATCAAAACAAAGTTTTTATCAACCTTCATCCGAAAAGAATAAAACTCAATTACCCACTGAACCAATTCAATCCTCCAAACATCCATTCTTGCAAGTACCTGTACTGGGAGAGAAAGAGAAAGAAGTAGAAATTACCACCCACAAAAGAGGTGCATTGGACACCGCATTTAAAATGGAGGCAAGAGAGCTTGTTGATGAAGTCATTGCACGTTGCTTCTATGCCAATGATCTTCCTTTCAACTTGGTAAGATCACCATATTGGAAGGAAATGGTGGCAGCCATCAATAAAGAACCAGCTGATTACACAAGTCCTGGGTATGAAAAAGGTGCATACCACTCTATTGCAAAAAGAGAGGACTTCTATAGAGAGAGCTCTTCAACCAATTAGAGCTTCTTAGAAAACTTCGAGTATATCTATTGTGTCTGATGGATGGAAAGATACAAGAAACCGACCATTGATTAATGTGACTGCAATGTCCGCCAAAGGGGCAATGTTTTTTAAGGCAATTGATTGTGAAGGGGAGGTGAAGGATGCACAGTTCATTTCTCGAATTCTCATTGAGGTCATAGAGATGGTGGGTAGTGAGAATGTGGTCTAGGTGGTTACAGACAATGCCAAAAATTGTAGGGGTGCAAGTGCTTTGGTTGAGGGTCGGTATGACCATATTTTTTGGACACCATGCACCGTACACTCCCTCAACTTGATCATGCAACAAATTGGCACTCAAATAGATTGGGTGAAACAAATATACCAAGAGGGGGAGGAGATACAAATGTTTGTGACGAACCACCACATGTCACAATCCAATTTAGATCATTCTCCAAATTGGAGTTGCTGAAGGTAAATTGTAATTAGTAAATTTCATTTATTTATTTAATTTGAATAAATCTTATGTTCATGTTCAATTATCAAATTATATATAACTTTGTCTTTGCTTAATATTTATTGACATGTTGTTAACTTCCTTAGGTTGCTGAGACCCGATTTGCATCTCATACTATTGTTATAAGACGACTTGTTAAGGTGAAAGAGGCATTGAGCCGGGTGGTTATTTCTAACCAGTGGGGTATATGGAAGGCTTCAAATTCAGAGAGAGCCCAAAAGGTCAAGGCTTTGGTCTTAGATGACAATTGGTGGGCTCGTGTGCAATTTGTATTGGATTTCACCGAGCCTATCATGATTATGCTCTGCTTTGCTGATACAGATTCATCTTGCTTAGGGGATGTGTATGATGGCATGGACACCATGGTTGAGAAGGTAAAACATTGAATACAAACACATGAGAATGACCCCACAGAATGTGAAGCCTTATGCAATAAGGTGGAAGCAATCATTCATCATCGTTGGGAGAAGATGACTACCCCATTGCACCTCCTTGCATATGCCTTATCTCCAAGGTACTATAGAGAGGAAAAACTTGCTACGCCAGATAGAATTGCACCATATGAGGATGAAGAAGTTGCTAATGGGTGCTACAAAACTTTTGTAAGACTCTGCCAAGATGAAGAAATGCACAAAAAAGTGAGGCTAGAATTTGGCTTATTTGCTTCAGGAACAAGACTTACTCCATATGCAATAAAGGACCAAAATAACATGGTGATGGGAGCTATCACATGGTGGTACATGTATGGTCAACCATACAAGCATCTACAACCTCTTGTAATCAAGATTCTCTCACAAGTTTTGTTTTTTGTTTTTTGTTTACCACTTGTATTCTACAATTTAGTGTTTAACATTCTTTAATTTGCTTTTCATTTGTATGTTTAATTTTGTGAACACTATCCAGGTTGCAAGTTTTTCTGTTGTTGAACGGAATTGGAGTACATACTCCTATATCCATTCAGTGAAGCGCAACAGGTTGGGCTCAAAGAAAGCTGAGGACTTGGTTTACATTCATACCAACTTGCGTCTTTTGTCACGTAAGAATGATCAATACAAGGAAGGATCAGCCAAGCTTTTGGATGTAGCCCCTGAGTGTGCAAACTTGGATGCAACGTTTCAGGATCTTACTACAATCACAGATGATGGTGATGATACCAACATGACACATGGTGCATCTAGCACAAGTGGAACCATTTTTTGTTCAAATGATCTTGAAATTGCAGCAGTTGGAGATGATGAGAATGCAGATTTTCTATAGAATACTTATGATCCTAAATCTGATTAATGAATTTTGAGTCTTGACTCTTGATTGATGAACATTGAATCATGAACTAAGTTTTGATTTTGTAGTTCAAATTGCATTGGAATCTTGAACATGAGTAATTAGTTATTGAACTTATTTCAATTTGAATATTTGAGTCTGAGAAGTTTTAAGTTGAACTATCAAATATGAAATATCTTGAAACTTGATCAATAGTGAAGTATCATACTATCAAATGATTTATTATTGTATATTTCTTGCATTTCTTTGCATATATAATATATATAGTATATATATAATTTTATAT
>MU226977.1:627027-637966 GCA_018584345.1 Thuja plicata | reverse complement strand
AATGCATTTGCAATCATCTTAAATCAAATATATAATTCTGGAAATTATATTCGATTTATTCAAACATTAATGCATTGGCAATTATCAAATATCAAATGACTGTATCTGTAAATACCATTTTTGTCCATGTATGTTGTAGTTCTCTAACAATGGCTAACGCCACTTGGATGCCTCCCACGCTATAGCTAATCGCTGCCACAACTCAAGTGCGCTTCACCCGCAGCTGAAGAATGATGCCCGCAGCACTGCCTAGGTCACGCGGCTCCCTGTGGGTGCAGCTTGACGTTAAATCTCGGGTCCAATAGCCACCCGAAATACTAAAGAGGATCCCAAAATGCCGAAGGGGAATCCACCAATGCAAAACGCAGCTCGGATAGGCACATCCAGCTGTTAACTTCTCTACAGAAATGAATTTGACCTCTTATGCAGGTCACAGTTTAAATAACAATCCAAATTCAGAATTACTTTCTTCCTCCAAGATATAGGAAAATAGTATGAAGGAAGAGAAATTGGTTATACTTCAGCAACCAATTAAAGAATAGCTCCAGGAGAATCGGTCTTCCAGATGCTAAACCAATTCAGTATCAAACCCTTATACCTCAGCAAGGGATTTGATTTAAACTTCTCAGAGAAAACAAACAAAATATAATATATTCAATCAATGCCATCCCAATGAAATGAGCTCAGATTTATAATCCATCCTTGGCCACAGTTTCCCAAAAAGAGTTTCAGTTCACAGCTCTTTTAATTAACAACTTCTAATTTATTATAATAATAAAGTATTATTATAATAATGTGGCTTTATTATTAATTAATATTTTATAAATATTAATTAATAACTATTAATTAATAAATATGAACTCATGCGATAAATCCCGCATCCATTGCTGATCATGCCAGACTGACATAGCCATCCATTGCACTGCCAAAAATGGCAACTGCCAAAAATAGACTTACTATAAATAGTAAGTCCCCAGCCAAAGAACTGCACAACCTGAGTATCGTCTAGAATACTGACCATTGCCGATACTGCCCTGCCAGAAATGGAAACTAACCAAACTGACTTACTAAAAATAGCAAGTCTGCCAACTGGGACCCTCAAAACCCGGTATCAGCTCACGAGGGTCATGATGATGAGCTGACCAAACCACTGCCAATACCTGCTAAAAAAGGGGGTCATCACAATTTCACAGTGTGACAGAATTTACCATGCTTTTTGCGTTCAAATCTATCAAACCTGTACAACAGATATATAGTGAAGCATTCTACAGGCATATATGGGATCTTGGTATCATTATACAAGTTCAAGGTTGCTTGAGAACAAGCAATATCTAGGAAGGGAGGACTTTAGTTGAACAATAGAAAAATTAATAAACAATTAATTTATGTTATCAAATTTCTTATTTTTTTGACAACTTGAATTTAATCATTGTAACACAGGCACTAGGGGACGTCGAGACGTCGTGACATCACGACGGGTTTCCAGGACAGGGAAAAAAGGGCTTCAAATTGGGGACAACAAGGAGACGGGGGCGGTGGGATATAATATACATATAGTACTTTTAATGCTAGTTATGAAATGATGTATAATTGTATAAGAACTAATAAATTATAATACCAAATACTTGAACATAGCAAAATTGCAACATGAATATCAAAAATATCATTTAAATGATTACAATGAGTAGCGTGATATCAAAACAAGTACAAAATCATGTACATACATTCATAAATATGCATATGTAGTGTGTGTGTGTGTGTAACAGTGACCTTTACGGTAGCTAGTAAACCCCCTTTCTATTACAAGTGTTGCGGCTTTAATATTTGCTTGTAGAAACCCCTGGTGGTGGGGGGACTTGGGAACACCAAATCCCCACCTCGGGGACATCCCCAACCCGGGTACATGGGGGCTTGGGGGCCAGGGGGGATGCCTCCCCATGTTACACTGAATTTAATTATTTAATAAAGTATTAAAGTGATTTTAATGGTGAATTCGGTGAAAATTTAATTAATAATAAATTCATTTTATTTATTATTTCCCTAAGTTCAAATTAAATTAAAGGAGGCAATAAATAGCCAAAGAAAATCAGGAGACAAACAGAGGGAAAATGAAGAGTCACTGGGGTGCTATTAAAGAACAATGAGAAGCCCAATTTGGATACGCTTGGTTTTATTATTTTCTTGTAGAATTTGAGAGCTTTCACTTTAAGCAAATCTCTGAGGACGGAAACCCTTGGAGTATCTCAGGAATTGGATGAAAACCCAATTCCAGTTGGAGTTGGAAGCATTATTTAGGGATCTCACTTTGCATTTTCAGAATGTATTTCAAGTTGTTAAGCTTCTTGTGGAGACAAATTTGTAAAACAAAATCTCCTGTATATTTCTGGTTCAATTTATATCTATGTGGAGAAATAGAAATATTTAATTCTGAGTACTATAAGGCTGCCAGAAATTGTATGAATCTGGTATATATGTGGCGTGAATGAAACCAAAGACTGGCATCAATGATATTAATGTCAGGAGCTGAACTAAGATTATTGTGAGTCTCTGTTAAAGCCGTCTTTCAGCATACCAATGTTTTTAGGACTAGAAGATGCCAAAAGTTTATTTCAATATCGATATATTAAACAGAGACATTTGACTATTTGAATGTTTATTTCTTAAATGGATTGGCAATATTTAAGATTCTGCATAGGAGATTACTGTTTGGGCCGCTTTCTCTTAGTCAAGCGCTATTAATCAAAGAGGCAGTTTTTTTTTTCATTTTTTGCAGCCAACTCTTCTATTGGGAAAGTGTCCGTAATTTTCATGTCTTCTCCTAAAGACCATGAAATATTCATGAGCCATGATTGCTATTAAAGAATATTAATGACATGTGAAGGGGAATTAAATTGTATGACTAACAGTTGCACAGTCATGGCAGTTTGTCATCAGTAAGTTTGAAGGATGAAATAATGTAATTCTGAAGATTGCGAAGAAGCATTCGATACTGGCATTTCGAGGTTTTCCTCTTGAGTTTACTCTAACCTTGTGGCGCACCATTCAAAGGTGAAACCCTCTCTTTTCCAGCACAGCATTTGGAGATGAATTGAGGATTGAAACTTTAAATTGTGGTGTTATTTCCAGCAGCAAGAATATATTCCTGTTGCATGAATTTCAGTTCAATTATTAGGGAGGCTTTGTGGCTAGACTTGTGGCTAGTGAAAACATTGTTGATGATGAGATGCTGGCTTAAAGAATTATGGTAGAGACGGGAAGCTCCTAAACAATGCTGGGCACAGAGAAATTTCACATGAAGCTCCATTGCATGACACTTACACATCCAAATTAGCCAGTGATAATAGACCACTCAGAGTCTCTGTTCTGGCCGTCATATATTCATAGGAGTTATCAGATATTTAACTTTCTGAAGGGTATCGATACCATATTGGAAGGCAATTTGGTGAGTTCAATCCATTTGGAAACAGTTCGAAATTCAAATTCTTCCTACTGGATTTTGAAGAAATAACAGAGTTCACATTCAGGGACGCTGACCATCAGTTATAATTAAAATGACTGCTGAAGTTTGTAACAGGGCGGAGCATCAATAACTTATCTCTGTTTCCTTGCAACAGAAATTAAAACAAAGAAGTTTATTGTTTCTTTTTACATGGAATTAAGTCTATATGTGTTTAATGAATCTTCATGCAAAGATTAAAAAGAAACTGTTCAGTATAAAACATTTTAAACAGCACATTAAAATTGCAAAGATACAGTAAACTACACAGTCATATATCTGATTTATGTCAATTAGAGATCAAAGAATTGGGACAGTTTGGGGTGGTTTCTCACATGAGCTTGGTGAAGAAGTCCTAGATATTGTCAAAATCTGATGGATTAAGGCCAATGAGTTCATTCTCCAACTGAACTGAACTGCCTCATTTTATCTTTCTTTCCAAAGAGACTTCTCAAGGTAGTGCAAATGTCATTTGGTGTTATACCAAAGATCTATAAAAATGAACAAAAATAAAGTAACAATGACTTCAACTCTCCTATCAATCCATTTTCTTCTTTCTACAGCACTTGTGGATTCTGGATCCATGCCAAATGTGATCTGTTGTAACCTCAATTTGAGCAATAAAATCAGATAATACAATAGAGGAATGATGATTTACAGCTCACGATACAGGCAATTGAGCTCTTTCTTCAAGAGAAAATTTGAAAATTTCATTTGTTTTGCAATTTAAAAGACAATATGCCAAAGTACCAAATCTGAACTGAATTCTGAGTACTAGGTAAAAAATCTGCAAAAAGTGCATGTGCACATTTGAAGATCTCTTGAATACCTTTCCAATGCCACAGAAATCGAGAAAACTAGAGATCGAAGCAAGAAGTTATGAGCTCGAAGGTTGAAAAACAAGATCTGAATTCAACAGGGATAAACAAGCATCAAACTGCAAAATCTGGAAAAATAACCTCTGCAACTTTGAAATTCATTGAGCCAGCTTTCCATTGATGTCTTGCTTTTGAGAAACAGCCTCCTAGATTAAAAGTTATGCAAATCTGAAAAAAAAACCCTATTTAGAGCACCGGGGGGTGGGGTAAAATAAACCCCCTTGGAGTGGGGGTTGATCTCCCATATGACTTTGTTGAGCATTGCACCGAAGCACATTGTGCTTGGTCTGTATGCACTAAGAGCTTTTTAAGCTGTGGAGAGTGGCACCCATGCTGCCGACAGCCCTACCAAAAGTGCAGTATGGAAAATCTGCAAACTCTTTTTTTATTTGATTTGTACACAAATAGATATTTTTTAAATTTTCAAAAGAATTTTGTAAAAAAAATTACTTGATGTGTAAAATAGCGCAAAGAGATTTTCTAACACCAGTGCAGGACAGTCATGACGCAAGTCGTATGACAAGGCAAGGAAATCAAAAATATCACTATATCCAACTTTCTCCAAAGTATATCAAGTTTACTATCAGTCCATACAGCTTTGGCCCTTTTTGACTCAATGGTGAGATCCAAATTGCACCAAAGTGTTTCTGAGCAAAAGCTCATGCCTAATTAACTCCTAAATTTGAAAAGGGGCTGGCAAATCTGAAGATTTCATACCATGTTAGAGTCACCGATGGACTCAATCTTCCAATATCACCTACAAAACCAAATGACACCTTCTACAAGAGAGCAACAAGAGCAAAATAATGCTTGATTATAGGCGCAATGGATTGGATTGAATGATCAATGTACATATGATGCCTTGCTTATATAGGCAAGGTTGAGAGATAGGATAAGTCAAGATCTTGACAAGCATCTTAATCAATGACATGAGACAACTAAAGATAAGATTAGACAAGATAGATGACAACTAAAACATTCTAGACAGGTTTCTAGGTTCCTAACTGAACTTACATGTGAACATGAGTGACAAGGGCCAAACCAGTATCTAGTTAGATAATGTGCCTTGTTCAGGTTACAAAAGGGGAAACTGGTTAGGGAACACCCCTCTTCACACCAAGACAAACCCATTCCCATACCCAAGGGATAAAAATTTGTTGTACTGTCATAACCAAACTCTATATACATACGGTTTACCCATCCCCATATGATGACCAACGACTTAAGTGTATTTTAGTATTCCGATATGTACAGTACAGCATTTTACCCACATCAACATTTCTAACATGAAATACAAAGTTTGTCTTAATAACATGTGGAATAAAGCAATTTCAAGTCATGTTTTAGAGAAATTCCTCAGCTCTAATTAAGGAATAAACATGGAAGTATCCATTGATTACATGAGCATTGCAACAACATATATCAAAAATACTTGTAATCTTATGCAGGCCAGCCAACGCAATTTTAATTAGCCTAATTTTCAAATTCAACAAATATCATCTCTAGGTTCATTCTACCAATTGTAGAAAAATCCATAAATCCCACTAGAACAAATGAAAATAATTCAAAATCATAAAGAAAATGCAACATTATAACTCAATTAAAATATGTTCAAGCTTCAGACCACTATCATTACTGACTGTCAGCCATTACTAACTTCATAACCCATTTGGAATATGATATACATGATATTTACTAACATTCTTCACTTCTTGTTATGAACCTTAAAACATCACTCTAACAATATCACTATATTGCAAAGCACATACCTTTTTCGCTTTGTCGAATATGTTGCTGTCATCTCCTCCAATTCTACTTTAACAATTGGTTTAATGTGATTGCATTCTCTATCTTTTTCTAATGGAATCCTTTCCTCGTACCTTTTTTGCTTTGTCGCATATGTTGCTGTCATCTCCTCCAATTCTACTTTAACAATTGGTTTAATGTGATTGTATTCTCTATCTTTTTCTAATGGAATCCTTTCCTCATACCTTTTTTGCTTTGTCGTATCTGTTGCTGTCATCTCCTCCAATTCTACTTTAACAACTGGTTTAATGTGATTGCACTCTCTATCTTTTTCTAATGGAATCCTTTCATCATCCTTCTCTGATGGAATCGTTGGAGTCTCAACTACGTCTCCTGAGGAAAGGGTATTTTTCAAACTCTCCTTCACAAATTCCTCTAAGAGTACACCTGGAATGGTTCAATATTAGTTCCAACTTCTACAAGAAAAATACACATCCACACAGAAAAATTCTCAAAACTAATAGCCAACAGTCCCGGTAATCATAAAGTATATGATAAACTAATACAATTAGCTCTCCAACACTTGTTGTCGTTGACAACAGTATTGCTACTATACTTCTTCTTGGTGTTACCTAAAAGTTCCTTTTCAAAAACAGGAAAAAACTGAAGGAATATGTGAGGTTATCTGCAACAAAAAAACTAAAGAAAAGCAAACAGTAGATGCATAAATCTTATAAGATAAGAAAGCTAGCTCTCCTACATAGACTAATACATTTGATTAGTTCCCAACTTAGTAGATTTGTTACTATTAAGTACAAGGAGAAGAGTACTGTTAGATGCTCCAGTTCAAAGGTGGTTAAACCCGACCCTTATGGAGCATAGGAAAACCATTATTTAAAAACCGATAATGCATATTATGTGCTATTTAGGTATATAAACAGTGAATCCGGAACTCATAGGGCATTTAATAGTTGATATAGTAGAACAGCAGAATCAATATGTGCTCTTTATTTCAAGGGGTCAATATAATTCTATTTAGACTCAATTTATCTTAGACGCATCTGGAATTGATTTAGGTGCTATTAGAGTTGCAAATCATGATCAAGGCAAAGAGGAGCTTTATGGTTGCTCCACGGACTTTTCTATAGTTCTTGAAAAGGCAAACACCAGGTTCTAAATGTTTCTGGTGCACATTGATTCTATTTTTGTTTATGGTCCCCACACCATCCCCACCTACTGTTTAATCCATGTGTGCAATCAAGAGAGCTACTCTGAAGTATGTACTAGAAAAGCAGCAAATTGTGAAGGCCTCCATCATAAATTCATCAAACATGATGTAGATCCTCTAGCCTACAAATTTGGCAAAGCATTTTAACAAGGTTGTTTGTCCTGGCTTTCTGCAGTCCTGATCTCAACATAAAATTCACCCTATCCATAAATCTAGAGAACTTGCCAATCTTGATAACTACGAGACTATCATGACAGGATATACATTTGCCAAACTTTATGCAATAGTGTTGGACATGAAATTTTCCGAGTACCTAGAGAGAGGTAATCTTGCAACTCAAGGGCAAGCCAGCTTTAGTAGGAATTACCAGATCATTGACCACATCCTTAACCTCTAGCCCACAACTTTGGCAAAACCTTTTAACAAGGTTGTTTGTCCTGCCTTTCTGCAGTCTTGGTCTCAACATAAAATTCACCCTATTCATACATCTAGAGAACTTGCCAATCTTGGTAGCTAAAACACTATCATGATTGGACATATATTTGCCAAACTGAAACATCACCATCCTATTAACTTATGAAAAATAGAAAATAAAATAAAAATTCCCTGCGAATAAAGTAAATTTTTATAATTTTTTCAACTGAATAACTAATTTTCATTTTCCTATGAACATGAAAGGTAAGTTATAGTAATTAAAGAGAAAGAAGTTAATAATTGCATTTCACATGAATTGGAAATTAACTAATTCATTATGCCTCTATGGAGAAGAAGAAAGTACACTGACTTCAAGACCGGTTAAAGTCTCAAAGGATGAACCTTTCCTTTCGCCACCTCACTTCTACTAGCACTCTGGCGAGCTAGGGGATCTAGACGCTAACTGCGATAAAGATGATTTGATGAACTAAGATATTAAATGCAAATAGACTAACTAGTTAAGATGCTAAAAATGGAAAATGTAAATAACTTAAATAGATTGACATTTAAAAATATTATGACTACTAAAACTGAAAGAGCTAACTATGAAGAACAAGCACTGAACTCTGCAAGTCACTACCTCGGACACCCGCGTGAGTCAAGGATGACAGCGTGGATTAGGGACTAATGTGCAGCGAGTGTTCATCCCGTATGTACAGGCTACAAGATAGTAATAGAAAACTAGAAAGATAAACTAAAACAAACAGAATGTGACTAAGCTAACTAAAGGAAATCTGAGTACAATAACAAAATAAAAAGGGATATGCTTATTCTATGGAAACACAAGGAAAGAATGATCTTTACCACAATAATCTCGAATTGATGAAGTTGACAACCGAGTTCCCATATACTCATGATCCTACACACACAAAGGTAGAAGAAACAAGTTGAGAGGCTATTTGGAGGTCTGCCTCAGTCAGATTCCTGCTTTGGTGTTTCCACCTCCACAGTAACCGAAAACACATAACTATAATAGATAACCATATGGAAACGATAGACACAATAGTAATAATAGAAATAGATTGAGAAAAATGATATGTTATCAAGAACGCAAGCAAAGCCAAGTAAGGAGACTCCCTCAATGAAATAGAAGTCGAGTGAAGGAGATTATGGAGCCAATATGTGTCCAACAAAATGAAAGGCACCAAACTGTGATAACAAGCTTGAAGATGAAGTGAAAAATTTGTGGAAAGATCAAGAGGAGTGCCCAAATTGTGAAGTGTCTAGAGAGGCAAATGGAATTCAAAAATGGAGATATAATGGTTGGGAGGCACATCTATGTGTCGGTGGGCATAGAAATCGGTTGTTACCATGCAAGTTGGCAATGTGTGATGCCTCAATGGCACTCAAAATGCTTCAGATTCGCGGGACGAATGTGCGTCGTGCAGACATCTCCACGGCACGCACAAGTCCTGGGCTGTCCAAGCTGCATGGCCAAGATTCCAAACAGGTAGTGACAAGGCAGGTTAAGTAGGCGCGGATGGATGACATGGATTTTTGTGTCTTAGGCTAAGGTAGGGACATTATGAAATGGCAAATTACACTGGGTGCAAATTTGCGACATTACATTTTGCCCCTACTTTAGCAAGCATATCATATTAGAGAGAGATGCAAGCTAAAGTAAGAGAACTTAACTGACTTACTTGCGGGGATTCCGTCACATGAGGTTGCCCCCAACTAGGAAGCCCTAAATTGTAACTAAGTCGCATCCAACACACAAAGTATAGACAAGCGCGCTAGACAATGAAGACAACTTGTAGACACAAGATCATCGATGGTACGCTGATATGGGTGGCAAGTTGTGTTATGCCATATAGCCATATGATAGGGTGATTTTGATAGTGCTTTGACATATGTAGAAAAAGCTAGATAGGCATGTAATAGGACAGCTTAAACATGCGTCGACACGCATATGAAAGCTAGATAGGCATGTGATAGGGCGGCTTAGATCACGTTGGTACACGTAGCAAAAGCTAGATAAGTGTACGATAGGGCGAGATTTGACGAGATAATGGATTGGCCCCCACAAGAAGCAGACGAGATAGTGGATTGGCCCCCACAAAGGCAAACACCAAGATCAAAAATTTTGAATTTTACGAGAAAAACCTATGATGTAGAGACACCATGATTGCAAGATAAAAAAAGGACGATCAAACATAGATATAACAGCCCCCTCTTAGAATGGACCATGCTGGTCAAAGGGGAGCATAGGACATTCTAAGGAGAGAAGACGTTGTGGCATGTCAACATGCGAGATGTTGCCATGGAATGTCACTTCCTGACGGGTTACACATGATTTCCACAACATCTGCACAAAGACAAGGGAATCTGATGGATTGGCGTCAGAACCCAGAAGAGTTATATACATGCTCTCAAGGGATATCTTATCACTACCAACCATGGCTCGAATCTGAAGAATAGCACATGAAGATAAAGGAAAACAAAAAAATTGGGTCAACATGGAAGGGGTGCCTAAATGCCCCCAACACTTTGCATCAACCCCAATATTGATAATCAAAGATACGACAAATAGAAGATTAAGACAAGAAGAAGGTGCACAATAAAAACTTCCCGTTTTCAGGTACCAACGAAGTACAAGGGTCCTTCACGAGAGAACAACATTAAAAGACAAGCAATGGGGAACACAAGCAAACATGTTCTAATCTAAAGATGTAGAAGCGGGTACTGCCCTCACAGGTCATCTGCCAGCAGCTCCTCGTCTGTGATGAGCCTAAGTTGGCCTCATCTTTAAACCATCAACTTCTATGTAAATCACACATTTGACATTTTGTCAAACAGTTGGCCGACAGTCACTGTAAGGAACTTGTTCAACTCTTACCCAAAAAATCTCTAATAATTCAAAGTCTTTGTTAATATTACTAATTCTTGAAGATAACACCTCTTGACTTTTAATGTTCTGTGATGAATGCTGGCTGTCTCTTTTATGCAATTTCAACTACAACTATAAGTTTATTCGATACTGTGGCATGCCTCCAATCGCTTTGCAGATAGATCTGGACTACGGGACTAAATAGAATTTTCAATCACAAATAATAATTTTGCCAAGATGTAATTCTTAATTCATCATATTCAAGATATTAATTTCTCAAATTATAG
>MU226977.1:572386-586668 GCA_018584345.1 Thuja plicata | reverse complement strand
TAAGAGAAGGTATTATTAATCATATTGGTAACAAAATAAATTAAAAGTTTAGAATGGAATTCTTTCAAGTGTGATCCTATTTCTGACAGTTGCAGCTTGCATTTGCATCCTAAAAGTTCTTAGTAATTATATAAAGGCCTGCTAGAAAGCATCCTACATAGACCAAAAGAAATCTATTAAATACATTCCATGTCATTAATACAAAAACTCATATAGTATCCCTTTTGTAATGTCCCCTTCTAAAATTTGCCTTAAATTGTACCCTACAACACAATTTCAATAACTATGTTACAGAGGTGGCTTACTGAGTAGGATATTTCATACATTTTACTTTGAAGATGAGTCATGCAATCAACAAGTAAGGAAACAAGTGTACATGTATACATACATAAACTGATTGTTAGCATGATATAATCTATCATAAGCCTTATGAATTGATAAGGAGATATACAAACCCTAACCTAGAGATTTAGATAACAAGGGATATGAACAGTTCAATTATAGCATTTAAAACATGGAGTGCATATAAATACATATAAGACATTAAGTTGATTACTTGTCACTGAAACAAAATGAATTGAACACTTATCAATTAATCATAGCTAGATACAGGAAAACATAATATAGCTCGTTAACAGGAAAGCCTTTACAAAGTTGATGGCCAAATTTGGAATGCTAGATGGAATTACAAGCTAGTTGAGGTTATAATGTAACATGAATATTACACTTCAGGAATAGCCATTAACATATTAATAAGTATTTAACAGTGATATACTAATCTAAAGGTTGTTGATGACAACGGAATTCTGTTTTGCATAAAGTGCAAAGATGGATTTGTTTTGGAGGTAGATAAGCTCATTACTTCTAAGATGTTTTTGTTTGAAGGTATAATTGAAGAAGCTCATTGACTTCGGGAGCATAATCTGTATTGATGAAAAGATGCCAAACTCATTGGCATGGATTGAATTGGCAACAAATATCAGAACACATTGAATCAAGTAAATCAGAATTACAATGGCGAATTAATCATGAGAACACAACAATTTGACTAGAATAATAATGGTAGTTTATCTTATGATTGCTGACTGTGAAGCAAAGGTAGCAAAGGTAGTCTCTAAATGCTACTGTTTTAAGATCTCTTTGATTGGGCATGTTACTACATTGAACTAAGATTATTTTGGTTTTTATATTGTTGCATTTGGTTGACCATAGGCAAGGAGATCGTGTTTTGAATCAGAACACTTGTAGAATCTTAGAGTTGAGTTGGGTTCCTTGAGTGAGTTCCAAGACACTTGTAGAATCCTTGAGTTGAGTTGGGTTCCTTAAGGGGATAGTAGACTATGGTTTTGCATTAGTTTAGCTCGAGATTCACTTGGTTTCAATAATAGTTTAATATTCTCTACTTAACAAGGCCAACCACATGAAGGTGGAAGCTCATTTGGCCCCACCCCCCTAACATCACTCTAAATTACCCATTAACATCTAACATTCATTCATTCATTCATCCATTTATGAAAGATAGCATTCAATCATTATAATCACATAACATTCAATAACACCTAAAATTAATTAACAATTGGACATTCATCAATAATTCATCAACATTTAGTAGCAAAAAATTACATTCATTAAGACAATGTAAATATATTATCAAAAAAGGTTTATTGCAATCTTTTCTTTTTTGATTTCTTATTTATTGGTTTTTGCATGAAAGTGCTAAGCAAAGCATCAAGATCTTCGTCATTCCCCTCCTCTTCTTCGTGTGAACCTAATATATGCCTCCTCTTGTGTGACGTAAGAGGACACTGGTGCGCCAAAGGGGGGTCCGCTACAATAACAACTAAATGGGTTAGATGCACAATATTATATATTAGTATTATAAGTATTTCATTAATTAAAAGAAGATAACAACCTATCAAAAAAAATTTAAAATAACATAATAGAGATTTTCTTTACCTAAAAATGCCACATCATCTCGAATATGGTGAACACTCAGATCATCCTCCACTTGTTCACTGTGACGTTCTGCATGCTCTAAAATGTACACAAGAAATGTTACACCAATTTCAATTTAAAATGTTAACTTGTACTAAAAATTACACAATTGATGTTCAATAGCAAATGAATACCTCCATCACTGCGATGCACATCAGGGTTTTCGTCATGTGGAGGTTTTGTGCTAGGATTAGAAGGTTGCATTGCAATGTCTCCATATTGGAAATTGTGGATTCTTTTAGTGTCAAAATCTGATCCTCACTCTGATTAGGTCCAATATTACAACACAATAAATTCTCAGACAATAATACCAATAGTGCTAACATATTACAATTAATTCTCAGACAATCCAAGCATAGCACTGACTACCTTAGACNCCCCCCCCCCCCAAAAAAAAAAAAAAAAAAAAAGATAAAGAAAAACAATGAATCATATGCGTTACCATAAATTTTCAGACAATTTGGAAAATCACTCAACTTATCATTCTTAATCTCAATTTCAATCCATTCATAATTAATATAAAAGTAGGAAATTAGAATATGCGACTGAGATTTAGATTATGATATTACAATAAAATAAAGCAATTAGAATATGGGATTAAGATTTAGAATATGAGATAAAAGCAAGCAATGAGAATCAAACTAAGATAAACAACAATTTTTAAGATAACAAGATATCCTTACAATGTACAAATCTAATACAAATCATAAGGCAAGAAATGTGCACAATATTAAAAATGCTAGCTTATTGTCTCAAGAGTTAAGCCTAAGCATGATTCCATTACCATTCCAGCTCAATAGTTAAATAAAGAACAATCAACTAATATCAGAAATGGAACCAAAGTACCAGGGATGCAGTAATTGCCAGGAGCTGTGCTGTGGGATCGGCCTCTCTGGCTCCTCCTTCGTGTGTAACCTAGTGATATACGGACAGAAAAGGACGCGTGAGGAACCCTATGGGAGGAGAAATATCCAATAGCTTAGATTGACTGGTTTCGATTGATTTGTTACCTCAAATAGAGAAATTATCAATGAATAATTTAGAGTGGCCTATCAAAGTTGGATTACTTTACTATTCACTATCTAGATTTCCCGTTGGGAGAATCGATAATTACACATGTAATAAATCAACTTACCTAGGTGGTAAACTATTAAAGGTGTCCTAGGGTATTTGTTTCTGTAGTGGCCTCCAAGAAATGCAGCCTCAAAGAAATGTGAAGCCCTCTTCTTCTCTCAATGACGAAAATATAATGACAAGAAATGTATCTTTTTTTAAAGTTATATCCCCTTGATCATCGTAATTACGACCAACATGGGCATTGACTCTTAGGTCATCGTAATTACGATGAACACAAGGATGGATTAAAAAAAAATCAAAACTATCCTTCCATAGTCCGACCAAGAAAAACAAATGTAATGCATGGTCAGAAATTTAGGTCGATTTTAGGGGTTAAATGTACTAGTGAGTGTTAAGTGACTTACTTCTCGTTCTCATTCCAGCTCTTTTGTCTCCAATGATCTGGTCCTATGGATGTTGTCTTCTGGCATATTTAGCAAGTACACGTTCAAATCTATGATCATCATTTTGACCTTCATCTTTCTCTTCATCACTTGGTTCAACATTGTGAGCATTTTCCTAATTCTTGATGTGTGCAGCCTATTTCTCGGTTGCATTGTTTTGTTGCTCGATAGTGTTACACTATTGCTCAGGCAGAGTGGTAGGTTCATCAATGTAGAAAAATCTATTGTAATCTTCTAGTTCCTTTCTGCTTTCCTCATCATTTTTCTCAGCAAATTCATCCACTTTAACATTTGCACTTTCAATTATTTTGTTAGAGGATTTGTTCAGATATTTATAAGCTTTGCCTTTGGTAGAATATCCTAGAAATATTCCTTCATCACTTTTAGAGTCAAGTTTCCCATTTCTATCATCTTTCAATATATAACATTGACTTCCAAAAATTCTAAAGTAACTCACATTTGGTGTGTATCCATACCATAGCTCATAAGGTGTCTTATTGGTGTCTTTCTTCAATTGAACTTGGTTTAGTGTATAGACAACAGTACTTACAGCTTGTCTCTAGAATGTTTGTGTGATGCCTTTTTCAATCATCAGTGTTTTGGCACAATTTAACAATTGATCGATTCCTCCTTTCAGCAATCTCATTTTGTTGTGGTGTTCTCGGTGCAAAAACTTGTCTTGTAATTCCATGCTCATTACAAAAGTTAGTGAACTCATCATAAATAAATTCTCCTCCTCTATCTGATCTTAAACATTTCAGTTCTTTTCCACTTTGTTTTTCAACTTTTTCTTTATACCATTTGAACATCTTAAATGCTTCAGATTTCTCTTTTAGGAACATGACAGTCATCATCCTAGAATAATAATCAACAAATAGAATGAAGTATCTATCACCATAATAGCTCTTTTTTCTCATTGGTCCACATAAGTCAGTATGGACTAACTCTAGAATAGCACTAGATGTGTATGTTTTTCTCTTGAAGCTAGACTTTGTCATTTTTCCTTTTTGACAATTCTTGCACATGACATGGTCGAGTTTTGACATACTCTGTAAGTCTCTTACTTTTCTTTTCTTGCTTATCCTAACCATGTTGTCAAAATTCACGTGACATAACCTTTTATGCCACAACCAAATGTCTTCATTTCTAGCCAATAAAAAAGTGGTCTTAATATCATCAAGATAGAATAGGTTACCTTTTGTTTGTTCACCAGTACCGATCAACTTTCTTGTTCCATTATAGATCTTTTCCTTTTTGTTCTCAAATGCAACTCAGTGACTTGTGTTGTTCAGCTGTGAAACACTCAATATATTATAGTTAAGTCATTTCACCCAATATGCATTTTCACATCTGATCATATTATTCAACATGATGGTTCCTTTTCCTTCAACTGGGCAAGGTAAGTCATTACCCATCCTAACTGATCCATCATTATAATATTCAAAAGTTTCAAAATTTTCCTTATCTCTAGTCATGTGGTGAGTACAACCACTATCAATAATCCAGACATCATTTTTGATAACTTTAGATATGAGTGCAGTTTCAACATACCTTTCTTCTTTGTCTGAATCATCCTTCATAGCAACAAATACTACATCAACATCTTCATCAGATTTGGTGCCAGTATTTTTAGCTTTGTTCTCAACCAGGTAACAAGCCTTCTTGTCTTTTTCCTTTTAGTCTCAGTTATCTCTTCTGTTGGAGTGTCGGTTGCTTTTGTAGTCTCGGTCATCACTTCTGTCAAACTTCTTTTCATAAGATTTGTCATTGTTTCTTTCATCCTTTCTCTTGTTAGGGCATCTAGAGGCAAAATGTCCAATTTCTTTGTAGTTAAAACATACCAATGGTAATTTAACTTTTTATCTTCCTTTACCTCTTTGCAATCTTCTAGCCATTAGCGCTTAAATTTCATTAAGTTCTTGTTCATAACTATCACTTTCACTATCATTTCTCATAGTGTGTTTGTGACTAGATTTGCTTATTTTCAGAGAAGATTTGAATGCAGACTCAATAGTTGGTAAGACACTGTTGTCATAGTTGTTCATATCAAATGAAATAAGTCTACCAATCAAACTATCAAAAGTAACATTGTTATTTTCTATTGCCCTCATTTCTTGAATTGCAGATACTCTAATAGCATAAATAGGTAATAAGGTTATCGTAATTTTACTTACAACTATTTCTTTGTCAAGTACACCTCCTACTCCATGGATAGCATTAACAACTTCTTTGATTCTTCTACTCTACTGAGTGATGTTCTCTCCTTCTTTCATTCTTAGGTCATCAAACTTTCCTCTTAGGATTTCACCCTTAGCTCTCACCACATTTGTATCTCCTCCATGTACTAGCTTGAGTTTGTCCCACATTTGCTTTGCAGTGGTGCATGATTTGACATCTTCAAATTCAACATCGAATAGTGAAGAAGAAAGTTCTATCATAATAGAATTGTGTTCATGTTTGTCTCTCAATTGATCAACAGTCAAAGGTCTAGTAGGTGCAGCATATTCAGTATCCAAGTATTGCATGACATCATTTCCAATACCCGATAGATGGATTCTTATCGTACTTTTCTATGATGCAAAGTTGTCTTTGTTAAACTTAGGCACATCCCTTTTACTCATCTTGTGATCTTTAGCTTGAGTCTTTAAACACTACTTCTAAGCACCAAAGCTCTGATACCAATTGTTAGAATAACTGAGAGAGGGGGGGTGTGAATCAGTGGCCTTAAAATTAATTCCAATAATCAACCAAAACTTATATCACAAATACAATATCCTATAGTTATCTTTCAGTCCTTCAAGATGTATTCCTTTAAGTAATCTTATCAAATATATATTGCTCGGTTAGATATACTGTTTATCTTTTCTAAGATTTATCGAGTAGTAGTAATTAAACTTAGTGTTTATTGACCAATCCTGTTTTAGTAATGTGTAAATAAAAACATCAATGTATTGAAAGAAATACACATTTGACACATGGATTTTTAACGTGGAAACCTTGTTAAGGGAAAAACCACTTGGGACAACAACCCAAAATTTTCACTCTTCTGAAGTGAGCTTGGTAAAGAGCCAACCCTGTTAAAGGTTACAAACACATTGTTAAGTGTGACCTTGTTAGAGGATTCAAAACTAACCATTTGTCTTTTGACCAAACATTCACTATGCTTTCAACAAGAAAACCTTTTGATACTCTTGAGTATCTCAATACAATAAGGATGGTTAAATCCCACTCGATTAAGAGATTTTATGAGTCAATGGTTAAACTGAAATAGCAAATGATCTGTTCAATAATACAACTTTAACTTGTAGATTTTTAGATCTATTGTTAGTCCATAATACCTCTTTGATCAATGTTCTCTTCAATTCCTTTGCTCCCCTTCTTTCTTCTTTCTGCTTTGTGAATGCTCTTGCTTTTGTTGCTCAATGTCTACATAATTCTTGGCTCTGTTCTTTAGCCTGTATGATCAGATCTGCATGAAGACTTCTATCTTCATTAGAATTAAATTCATCATTCTTCTTTTTATAATGAATTCCTTGTCTCTTATATAGACATGATTTGTCGCTCAATCTCCTTGTCTTTCTTGTTCTTGACGTAGATTGCTTCTTGATCCGCAAATCCTGCCATGCATGACTTTAATATTAAAGCTTTGCTTTATTTTTATTTCGTAGATTTCTCCTTGACAACTGTGAATAAAACTAGCTTTAAATCTTCTTCTTATCCTTATTTCTACTGGTTGATGAAAATAAAACAATTAATCAGTTAACTCTAAATATAGCTCTGCCAGCTAAGTAGTGTTGTCATTTTCTAACTCCAGTTGATTTTGATCATCAACTCTTAGTTTGCTCGGTAACACTTGCTTGGGTACCACTTGCTCAGGTACTACTGATCTTGGGTAACATAGTTCTCAGGTACCACTGTGTCACTCGGGTAACATTGTCCGTTGGGCAACATTGTGAATTGCTCAGTGTTCACTGTTCTTGGGTAACCCTATCACTCAGTGTATACCTTTACCGACGACAAAAACTTTGTCTCTTTAGATCTTCAAGTGTTGTGACAATATGTGTATGAGCAATCATAACATATTAAGTTGACATCAATGAAAATACAATACATTAACTGATTTAATGTCTTGCATTTACTTTCTATAGCTCGGTGATTATCAACTTATCATCTTCAAAAATTCAATCAGTTATAGTTCATCAAAACATTCCCCAAATAGTACAGAAGAGGTCGGGAAGATAATCATGGGGTATCATTTTTATATGAGTGATGATACATCTCGTTCCTTTGAATATGTTCAATGTTGGTTCAAGATTTTTATTTTTATTTTTTGTAGGAAAAATATATTATAGTGTGTCGACATCTCATTTGGTCAGATGACTACATTTCTCAATTCAAGCATGCTTGTATGTTTTATTGGTTAAGTAGAATGCACGTAGGGAGGGTTATACCTCATATTTTGAGTTTTTTTTTAAAGTTTGGCATCGAAAAAGGGGAGCATAATGGAGAAAGTGCATGTATGAAGAGAGCTCTAGTTAAGGAGAAATTAAGGATTTCAAGTGCTAAATTATGTGATCTATGCTCTATTATTTATTGGTGTAGTTAAACATTGTCACTAAGAGGGGCACTTGATTAAGCAATGCACAAATTATTTTGGTTGGTTTATGATGAAACAATAGGTGACAAATTGGATTATCAAACAATGAAAGATTCTTATGAAAAGGTGCGTTCATTTCAAAGCTTAGACACAAGTACATGGACCATTTAGACATGAGGGTTGGCTTATTTTTGTTGTAGTTGTTTTTAGTTTGACTTGGATCAATGCAAGTCAAATGAATAGGTGGATACACAAGTTCCACATTATATAATTCCTTTATGTCAGACAATATCCTATTTTCATGATGACATGGAAAGTTTAGTTGAGTACAATGATCTTTCAAATCTTCTATAGCCAGGACATGTTTTTGTAGCTTTTGCACCATAGGTGAATGAAGAGAGGTCAAACTAATGGTTGAAATGATGTGTATAGAGAAATAAAAATATAACACAACTGATGAAATATGATGATGGATTCATCTATCCCATGGGTTCAATTATTGTTGTAGGAACTTGGTTGCGAACATATATGATTAGAAATAATGACATACTTGCATTTGAATACTATGAGTAACCCAAAACTATTCACATGTATTTGCACCTTTTAATAGCAACAAATGTTATGTTGTTGAAGCATCATGCCAAACCAAAGACAAAATAACTATGGACAGTTAGTAGTGTCAATCATGAAGCAATACTAGTTACTCTGAAGAAAAGAGATGACCCTTCATACACTTGACTAGCATATCTAGTTCATGATGAACTATAACTAATTGAATTTTTAAAGATGACAAAGTTGATGATCACCGAGATGTAGAAAGTTAATGCAAGACATTAAATCAGTTAATGTATTATATTTTGATTGATGTCAACTTGATATACTCTGATTGGTCATATTCATATTGTCAAAGACTTCAAAGAACCAAAGGAATAAAGGTTATGTTATCAGTAATGCATAAAATTTCAGTATACACCAAGTGACAACAAACACCAACGAACAGTGCACACCGATGGATAGAAAACCCTGAGAAGAGTCAGTGTAAACTGAGCAAGATACCTGAGCAAGCATTACCGAGAAGAACCAATGTAATACCCGAGCATAACTGAAAGTCACAATGTTTCCTAACGAAAAAAAACCCCGACGGATAGAGATGCCCGAGGAAAATTGAAGTCAAGACTGAGAAAACAAGGAGTTAAACACCGACCAGAACTAAAGTTCAGAAATGAAAAAAGACTTAGCTGGAAGGAGCTAATTATAGAGTTAACTATTTGATTACATTATTTTCATCGACCAGTTAATAGCTAAAGATAAGCTAGAGATTTAAAACTAGTTTTATTCCAGTTGTCAAGAAGAAATCTATGGGATAAAACTAAAGAAAACTTTAAAGTGAGAATGGCGAGATTTGCGGATCACGTCAAGAACAAGAAAGACAAGGACCTAGAAATGGTGAAATCGTGTCTATAAAAGAGACAAGATAATTAATAACAAATGGGGGAAGAATAAGAGGATGTTGAAGAGAATTTTGGTGAAGAAAGAAGTCTTCATATAGACCTGATCATACAAGCTGAAGAATAGAGCTAGAGTTTTTTGCAGACACCGAGAAACAAAGAAGAAACAACATTCACCAAGCAGAAAGAAGTGGAGAAAAAGAACAAAAGAGAAACATTGATCAGAAAGGTATATGAGCTTACAATAGATCTGAACATCTGCAAAGTTTAGTTGTATTTATGAATAGATCATATATTGTTTCAGTTTAACCATTGGATCAGAAAGTCTCTTAACCGAGAAGGATTTAACCATCTTTTATATATTGAGATACATCCCAAGGAGTATCAAAAGGTTTTTCATGTTGACAAGCATAGTGAATGCAGAGGTCAAGTGATTAACTGTTAGTGATAAATCCTCTAACAAGGCCGCACTTAACTGTGTGTTTGTAACCTTTAACAAGGTTGGTTCTTCACCGAGCTCACTTCAGAAGAGTGAAAATTTTGGGTTACCGGTCTTAAGTGGTTTTTCCCTTAACAGGGTTTCCACATTAAAAATCCATGTGTCAAATGTGTATATGGTTCATTGCTTTGATGTTTTACTTAACACATTGCTAAAACATGATTGATTGGTAAACACTAAGTTATTTACTGTATTTCAGTAAAGTCTAAGACGGCTATTCGATAAAGCTTAAGAATAAGGATTAACAGTGAACTCTGAGCAGTAGTTATTTGATAAGACTGTTTAAAGGCATACATCTTTTAGGACTGAAGATAACTAGAGGTTTTATATTTGAGATATAAATTTTTGGTTGGTTTATTGGATTAATTTTTGAGGCCACTGATCCACCCCCCCTCTTATTTATTCTAACAATTGGTAGCAGAGATTTGTGTGCTTAGAAGGAAGGTTTCAAGACCTAAGCTAAAGATCACAAGATGAATAAGAGGGATGTGCTTAAGTTGAACAAGGACAACTTTGCATCATGGAAAAGCAAGATAAGACTCCACCTATTAGGTATTGGAAATGATGTTACTCAATAATTGGATACTAAATATGTGTTGCCCACTAGACCTCATACACTTGATCAATTGAGAGAAAAGCATGAACATAATTCTATGATGATAGAACTTGCTTCCTTACTCTCCAATGCTGAATTTGAAGATGCCAAATCATGCACCACTGTGAAGCAAATGTGGGACAAATTGAAGCTAGTACATGGAGGAGATACAAATGTGGGACAAATTGAAGCTAGTACATGGAGGAGATACAAATGTGCTAAGGGCTAAGGCAGAAAGCCTAAGAGGAAAATTTGATGACTTGAGAATGAAAGAAGGAGAAAACATCACTCAGTATAGTGGCATAATCAAAGAGGTTGTTAATGCCATCTGAGGAGTAGGAGGTGTACTTGAAGAAGAAACAATGGTAAGTAAAATTATTAAAACCTTATTGCATGTTTATGCTATTAGAGTATCGCTATACAAGAAATGAGAGCAGTAGCAAATAACAATGTTACTCTAGATAGTCTGATTGGTAGACTTATTTCATTTGAGATGAATAACTTTGATAATAGTGTCTTACCATCTATTGAGTCCGCATTCAAATCTTCTCTGAAAATAAGTAAATCAAGTCATAAACACACTATGAGAAATGATAGTGAAAGTGATAGTGATGATCAAGAACTTGATGAGATTGAAGCACTAATGGCTAGAAGATTGCAGAGAGGCAAAGGTAGATACAAAGGTAAACTATCACTTGTATGTTTTAATTGTAAAGATATTGGACACTTTGCTATTAGATGTCCTAACAAAAGAAAAGATGACAAGTAATGACAAAACTTATGAAAAGAAGTTTGGCAGAGGTGATGACCGAGATTACCGAAGCAACTGACAATCTAACAGAAGAGATAATCGAGATTACAAGGACAAAGGAAAGAAAGCTTGTTATCTGGATGAGAAAAAAGCTAGAAATACTAACACCAAATTTGATGAAGATATTGAGGTGGTATTTGTTTCTATCAAGGATGATTCAGACGAAGAGGAAAGGTATGTTGAGACTGCACTCATATCTAAGGTTAGTAAAAATGTTGTCTAGATTGTTGATAGTGGTTGTACTCACCACATGACTAGAGATAAGGAAAAGTTTGAATTTTTTGAATATTATAATGGTGGACCAATAAGAATAGGTAATGACTCACTTGTCCGATTGAAGGTAAAGGAACTATAATGTTGAATAATCTGATCAGATGTGAAAATGCATACTGCGTAAAAGGACTTAACTATAACCTTTTGTGTGTTTCACAGCTGAATAACACAGGTCACCGAGTTGCATTTGAGAACAAAAATGCAAAGATCTTTAATGAATCATGAAGGTTGATAGGTAGTGGTGAACAAACAAAATGTAGTCTATTCTATCTTGATGATATTAACACCACTTGTTTAATGGATAGAAACAAAATCATATGGTTGTGGCATAAAAGGTTATGTCATGTGAATTTCGACAACATGATTAGGATAAGCAATAAAAGGAAAGTAAGAGGCTTAACAAACATGTCAAAGCCTGACCATGTCATGTGTAAGAATTGTCAAAAAGGTAAAATGAAAAAGTATAGTTTCAAGAGAAAAACCTACACATCTAATGCTATTCTAGAATTAGTCCATACTAATCTATGTGTACCAATGAGAAAAAAGAGTTGTACTATGGTGATAGATACTTCATTCTCTTTGTTGATGATTATTCTAAAATGATGACTGTTATGTTCTTAAAAGAAAAATCAGAAGCATTTAAGATGTTTAAATGGTATAAAGCTATAGTGGAAAAACAAAGTGGAAAGGAACTGAAATGCTTAAGATTAGATAGAGGAGGAGAATTTGTTTATGACAAATTCATTAACTTTTGCAATGAGCATGGAATTCAAAGACAATTTTTTGCACCGAGAACAGGTTTCTGCACCGATAACACCACAACAAAATGGGATTGCTTAGAGGATAAATAGATCCATTATTGATTGTGCCAAAACAATGATGATTGAGAAAGGCATCACACAAATATTCTAGAGAGAAGTTGTCAGTACTACTATCTACACATTGAACAAAGTTCAATTGAAGAAAGACACCAATAAGACACCTTATGAGCTATGTTATGGATACACACCCAATTTAAGTTACTTCAAAAAATTTGGTTGTCAATGTTATATTTTGAAAGATGATAGAAATGGAAAGCTTGACTCCAAAGGTGAAGAAGGAATATTTCTATGGTATTCTACCAAGAGCAAGGCTTATAAATGTCTTAACAAATCCTCTAACAAATTAATTGAAAGTGCAAATGTCAAAGTAGATGAATTTGCTGAGAAAAATGATGAGGAAAGAAGAAAGGAATAGGAAGACTACAACATGTTTGTATACATTTAAGAACCTGACTCTCTGCCCGAGCAGCAGTGTATCGCTATTGAGCGACAAAACAATGCACCCGAGCATCAGGCTGCAAACACTGAAAATCAGGAAATTGCTCACAATGATATACCGAGCGATGGAGATAAGAATGAAGGTAAAGATGATGATCATAATGATGAACAAAGAGGTGAAACGATACTTTCCAAGTATGTCATAAGAAACCATCCACAAAACTAGATCATAGGAGACAAAAAGGTTGGAATGAGAACAAGAAGTAAGTCACTGAACACTAGATGTTTGATTTGTGATTTTGAGCCTAAATCTGTCAATACTACACTTGAAAATGAAGAATGGGTCAATGCTATGAATGAAGAGATAGAGAAGATTGAGAAGAACAAAACATGGACATTAGTACCTAGACCAAATGACAAAAAATTCATGGGTACCAAATAGATATTAAAAAACAAGTTGAATGAGAATGGAGAAGTCACAAGGAACAAAGCAAGATTAGTATGAAAGGGGTATGCACAAGAATAAGGTATTGACTATGGAGAAAACTTTGCACTCGTTTCTAGACTAGAATGAGTAAGAATTCTACTTTCTTATGTTGAATTCAAAGGATTCAAGGTATACCAAATGGATGTCAAATCTGCATTCCTAAATGGAATACTAGAAGAAGAGGTATACATTGAACAACCATAAGGGTTTGTTGATCCTAACAAGAGAAACATGGTTTGTAGACTACACAAAGCCTTGTATGGATTGAAACAAGCACTGAGAGCATGTTATGAAAGAATACACTCCTATCTCATAAGTATTGGATTTGTAAGAACAAGTGAAAATAGTAATTTGTATTTAAAAGAAGATATTGATGATAACATTTTGATTGCTGAAATATTTGTTGATGATATCATATTTGGAGGTAATGATATGTTATGCAAATCATTTGCTGCTGAAATGAGCAAAGAATTTGAGATGTCAATATTTAGGGAGATCAAATTCTTTCTTGGTCTACATATTCTTCAATAGGATGTAGGCATATTGTGTGTGTGTAAATGGGTACCTGTCAGAATAGACACAAACACTCAATAAGTCATTATGTTAGCATCAAAGAAGTTAGTGAAAACATGAAAAGCATAGAGAACCCACTAAAACTGACTTATTTCCTGCTAACTAGGAGGAGTGTGACCAACAACATATCAGCCCTCAGAATATGCTATTGAATCAGTGACTAATACAACCTAGCATGAAGGATTTTGATTAAAAACAAGCTAAATGATGATAAAAACATGCATT
>MU226977.1:518155-536914 GCA_018584345.1 Thuja plicata | reverse complement strand
CTTAGTCAATTTGAAATGACTAGCCAAAGGTGTATTGACTGCTTTTGCATCCTGCATATTGAATCTTTTCAACACCTTCTTTATATACTCACTTTGGGACAAATTCAAAGTTCTATTTTTCCTGTCCTATGTAATCCTCATACCAAGGATTTTCTTAGTAGAACCCAAATCCTTCATAGCAAATGACCTTGCTAATTTCTATTTAAGTTCATTTATGTGTTGCATATTAGACCCAGCAACAAGCATGCCATCAACATAGAGTAACAAGATAATGTGACTCCCATTATCCAATCTCTTAAAATATACACAGTGATCAGAATGACATCTATGGTAACCTTGTTTAGCCATGAAACTATCAAATTTTAAATACCATTGGCGGGGTTCCTGCTTTAGGCCATACAGACTCTTCCTTAACCTGCACACCAAATTCTCCTTACCCTTGACCTCATATCCCTCTGGTTGCTGCATGTAAATTTCCTCCTCCAAATCTCCATGGAGAAAAACTATTTTGACATCTAATTGTTCAAGATGCAAGTCATCTACAGCCACAAGACTTAGTACAAGTCTAATTGAAGTCATTTTTACAACAGGGGAGAATATTTCATCAAAATCGATACCCTTTTTCTATGCAAAACCTTTTACCACAAGTCTATCCTTATACCTCTTCTTTCCTTCATCTTCCCCCTTCAGCCTATAAACCCACTTGTTAGGCAAGGCTCTTTTTCCTTCAGGTAAAGGGACTAAGTCCCAAGTCTTATTTTTCAACAAGGAGTCCATCTCCTCTTTCATGCCCAGCTTCCACTGTTGTTTGGCATCCACCTGCATTGCTTCTTCATATTCTTTTGGTTCACCATAATCAATCAATAAAATGGAATACAAAGAAGGAGAAAACCTTTCAGGAGGTCTACTTGACCTTGTAGAATGTCTAACACTTACAGGAGTTTGTGGGATAACCTATTGTTGTTGAGCATCAGGTACCAGTGGAGTTCCTTTTTCAGGAGTCTCATCCAACATCACATATTCTTGTCTGACCTGTTCATGCTTCTTTTCCTGCGACTGTTCTTTATACATGACCTTCTCATTGAATATAACATCTCTACTTCTAATTATCTTAAGATTTTCAAAATCCCATAATTGATAACCATAGTCATCTACTCCATAGCCAATGAAGGTACATTTTTGAGATTTAGCATCAAGCTTGGTTCTATTTTCTTTATCAACATGGACAAAAGATTCACAACCAAAAGTTTTCAGAAATGAATAATTTACCTTTTTATTAGTCCATGTTGCCTCTCGAATACCACCATCCAAAGGGGATGAAGGTCCTCTATTTATCAAATAGACTGTAGTGTTTACAATATCTACCCAGAAATGAAGGGGCAGTCCAGCATGCAATCTCATGTTCCTTGTACATTCCATGATTGTCCTATTCATTATTTCTGACACACCATTTTCTTGTGGGGTTCCTGGAACTATCTTCTACCTTTGAATTCCATTAATAGAACAATAATATTCAAAGGCTGTGCTGCAATACTCACCTCCATTATCAGATCTGAGACACTTCAACTTCTTTCTTGTCTCATTCTCAACCAAAGCTTTCCATTTCTTAAATGTTTCAAAAATATTAGATTTTTGTTTCAGAAAATATACCCATGTTTTCCTGGTTGAATCATCTATGATGATAACATAATAATGAGAGCCACCAAGAGATGATACCTGAGCCAGTCCCCATACATTTGAATGCACTAGCTCTACCTTCTCACTCTTCTTTTCTTTCCCAACTCTGAGAAATCTGACTCTTTTCTGTTTACCATAAACACAGTTTTCACAGAACTCTAAATCGATATTTTTCAGTCATGGCAACATATTTTTAGAGTGAAGGATTTTCATCCCTTTCTCACTCATGTGCCCAAGCCTATGGTGCCACATTTTTGAATATGTTCCTGCAACATCTATAGTAGCTTTCCCTGCATTAACATTATCAGTAGCAACTAAGGTAGAATAAGTGTTACCAGTACATAGATATAACGTTCCTATCTTCGAACCTTTAGCTACTACTATTGAACCTTTAGTGACCTTCCAGACATTGTCTATAAACATGACTATGCAGCCTTCACTACCCAGTTGTCCTGCAGAAATTAAATTTCTTCTTAAATTAGGGACATTCCTTACCTCCTGCAGTACCCAGTCATTTCTGTTTGGCAACTTGATCTTTATTTTACCTTTTCCAACAATAGGATAGGGCTCATCATCACCCAAATATACCTGTCCAAAGTCACCTTGAACATAATCTTGAAAATATTTTCTATGGGGTGTAGCATGGAATGAAGCCCCATAATCAATTACCCAGGAATCATTAACATTATCCAAACATAATATTAAAGCATCTTGTAAAGTATTACTTGTAACATTAGCTTCCTTACTGTTATCTTCATTTCCGTCTCCTTATTTGTTTTTCTGAGACCAACAGTCTTTCTTTAGGTGACCAGGCTTTCCATAGTACCAACAATCCTTCTTTCCTTTAGATTGAGAATGTCCTTTATTTGACTTCCCTCGTGACTTGCCATGCGAAGGGCCTTTTCCTCTTTCACTTGTTCTTCATCTGTTCTCCATGTTTAAAGCAGAACCTAATGAGGTTGAAGTTTCACCTGTGCTTTTTCGTCGCATTTCCTCGCTTAGGATAACACCAACAACTTCATCAAATTTCAAAAGTATTTGAACTAGAGACAGAGTTGCTTACAACCATAACCAAACTATTCCAGCTTTTTGTCAAAGAACATAAAAGTAAGAGAGCCTTAACCTCTTCATCGAATACAATTTCTACGGATGAAAATTGACTGGTGACTGTATTAAATTCATTTACATGATTTGATACAGATCCTCCCTCACCCATTTTCATATTAAAAAAACGCTTCATAAGAAATACCTTATTCAAAGCTAAGGGTTTCTCGTATAACTTAGCCAATGTCTCCATCAGATCTATGGTTGTTGTTGCCTTTGATATGTTAAATGTTACAGACAGTGGAAGGCACAATCGAATGGATCCCAGAGCCTTCCTATCCAAAACCTCCCAGTCCTCTGCTGACATAGTTCCTTGTTTCTTGGTTTTTCCCTCTAATGGCTTCCATAGATCCTTCTGATAGAGATAGTCCTCCATTTGCATCTTCCATAACTGGAAGTTTTGCCCATTAAAATTATCAACCTTCAGCCTATCCTCGTCTGCCATTTCTCCCACTTAACTGAGAGACTCTCCTACTAACTTGTGAGACTTGCTTCAAAGAATAGATGAAATAACAAATGAAAAAACCTGGCTCTGATACCACTTGTTAGAATAATAAGCAAAAAAATGCAAATATTAACACACAGAAGAGAACACAATAACACATAAATTTAACGTGGTTCACCCAATCCCTAGGCTACGTCCACCAACATTGAGTCCAATGTCTTTATTATTATCGAGTGATTACAATATGAAACCTGCAACTCAATACCATCACAAGAAGCTACGAAAATGCCTCATACCATCAAATCTCAAAACCCTAACCCCTTTTCACAAGTATTTTTGACTTAACCTAATTAGGGAAAAAATACTTCAACTAATAGAAAATTGATGGCTGACCCTTTACAATATTATTAAGTCATTGTTGGCATTGAGGCACGCTGCCCCTCGACCTCGCTGCTGCCCCTTGACCCCATCAGGGGCTTTGCCCCTTGACCCTGCTTGGGACGCTGCCCCAGGACCCCGCAAGGGGCTCTGCCCCTTGACTCTGAGCTTGGGGGCGCTGCCCCCAATCCCCTGTAGATAAGTCTGGGGGGAAACCGCACCGAAAGAACCTGAGGCTGATTAGGCTCCACATACATAAAAATTCTTTCAATGCAGATTTTGATTGGTATACATCTAGATAGAATAAAAGAACACCTTCTCTATTCTTCCAATATAAATTACCTTGTATCAAAACATATCTAGATGCTTGTAACTTTATTGTTCTCTTTTTATTTTCATTTAAACCTTCTTTGCATTTCATGTGCTTAAGGAAATATACTATATCAGTATACCAAGGACAATTTTCAATACTTACTATTGATTCATCAGTGTTTACCTGATTTATTTGAATTGCTTCAAGATTTGATTCAGCCATAAGCTTAGCAAGAGCTTGTCCTCTGACAAGCTTCATTATTTGAATCTCCATGTCAAATTCCTGGATCTGATTTACCCATCTGCATCTTCTATCTGTCACTTCAGATTGCTTAAATATATCTTTGATTCTTGCATTTGGCACATAAGCTATCACTTTAGCTCCTACCAAGTATGGCCTAAAATATTTCACTGCTTTAACTAGAGCATAAACCTGCTTCTCATTTATATCATAATTTAATTCTGCTGCTTGAAGAGTTTTACTAAAAAATGTTATTTGTTGTTCATGGCCCTCATCATTTTACTGTAACATAACTGCAACAATAGTATGATATGATGCAAAAGAAAATAACTAAAAGGCTTTGAAAAATCAGGTGTTTTAAGGACTGGAGCTTCCTTGATTTCTTTCTTGATGTTAGAAAATGCTTCTATGGCCTCATTAGACCATTTAATTTCTACACCTTTCTTAAGCATCTTAGCAATAGGTTTAATAATCTCTGCAAAGTTAGGGACAAACCTTCTTACAAAATTTATCTGTCCAAAGAAAGATTGGATCCCTTTAACATTATTAGGAATCTAAATTTTATCTATGGCTACAATCTGTTAAGGATCTATCCTTACACCATCCTTTGATATGATGTGACCAAGAAACTTCCCTTCATTAACCCCAAAATGACATTTCTTAGGGTTTAAGGATATCCCATATTCTAAAGCTCTTTTGAAAATATGCTCCAAATGATCACAATTCTCTTCTTCCCTTTTTGAATATGCAGTCAAATCATCCTGATAAACTGCCATGATGAGATCAATCATGCCCTCAAAAGCCACATCCATTACTCTTTGGAAAGTTTCTCCTGCATTAGTTAACCTGAAAGGCATTCTTGCATACACATAAGTTCCCCAAGGAGTGGTGAAGGCTGTTTTGTACTACTTTGATTCTTTGACCTTCACTTGGTTGTACCCTGAGAATCCATCCATCATAGACAATAATTCATTTTCAGTAAATTTCTAGAAAAGAGCTTCCATATTAGGTAATGCATAATTATCTTTTAAGGATGATATATTTAAGTTTCTAAAATCAACACACAACCTTATGTCTCCATTCTTTTTTCTAACTAGGACCAAATTTGATACCCATGTAGAATGTCTTATAGGCACAATTATTCCTTCATCCCTCATCTTGACAAGTTCTTCTCTCATCTTAGGGGCTAGCATTGGATTTATAGGATGTTTTCTTTGTCTGAAAGGTTTTGCATCTGGCCTTAGAGGGATTTCATGCTGAAATAAATCCTCTCGGTAGGATCTAAGATCATCATATGACCATGTAAAGATGTGCCTATATTTTCTTAATAAATTTATCAAATTAGCTCTGATCTTGGGAGTGAGCTTTTTGCCTATAAATAATTCCCTATGAGTATGATCATTTCCCAAATTAATTTTTTCAATCTCTTCAGGCTCATTACTTATCTTACCCCTTTTGAAATTTTCTTGATCATCAAATACTCCTTCTAGTGCAACCAAACCTTTGGGAATTTTGTTTGTCTTTAGCTGAACAACTTCTTTTCCAAACAAGGTCTCTTTTCCATCTTGGTTCTCTACATAACAATTCCAGTATATGCACTGATCTTCATACTTGTCTTCATTGATTAAAAATTTGAGGACGTATCTATCATCTTCAAATATTTGCCAATTCTGCACATTGTTAGGAGCTAATGGCCTATTTTTTTTTATCTCAACCTGCACAATCTCATCAAAAGGGATATCAATATGCTTGATGGCTACATTAGCCAACAAGTCTACAAGGGAATTTTTTGATCTTTCTATCCACTTAATTGAAAATGCATCAAAAGATTCAATTAAATCCCATACTAAGTTTCTATACTGCTTTAACTTAGGATTTTTGGTAATGAATCTATTTCTAACTTGAGAAACTATGAAATCAAAATCACCATAAAATGAAAGCATTTTAATCCATACGATTTTGCAACATTTAAACCAAGAATTAATGCTTCATACTTTGAAACATTATTTGTGCATTCAAAATGAAGTAAGAAAGAAAATTTTAAGATCTTACCACATGGGGATACAAAAGTGACCCCAACACCATTACCTTCTTTACTACATGCTCCATCAAAAGTCATTTTCCAAAGTTCACCTTGATTTTCCTGCAAATGCACTTCAATGGGACTATCAATTTTCAATGCTGGTTTAGTAATACTTACTTGAAATTGTCCATGTCAAAGTGGCAAAAATGTGTAATCAAATTTGGATCCACAACATCAAGAATGTATGGACACCAAGTAAGCAGGAACTTCAACCACAGTGGTATCCATTTTATATGATATTTCAGGACATGCAAGAAATTTAAATTCAACATTTTTAATTATGCCCACAACAGGAACAGATCTATTATCCATAGCATAACATTTACCAAATTTGGTATCAACATTCATTCCTAATTTTTTCATTACATCATTAGGCATAATATTTACTACTGCACTAGAATCTATCATACAATTCTTTACCATTCTATTGTTTATCAGTAGAGTAAGATAAAAAGGATCAAGTTGGTTTCCATTTTTATTCAAAGTAGTTCCTAGATAAATAGCTGGAGGATCCTTTAATTCTTGGTTAAGATCTTCCTTATTACATACATTAGACAATAATTTTATAGTTTCATCTTTATATTCAGGTACTTTTATTATTTCAAATAAAGGAATAGAAATTTTTACCTGAGATAAAGCATTAGATATGAAAGAGGGAAGAGATTTGCTGACCATTGGTTTTTCCTTTGTCAACTTAGGTGCTTGATGAGGATCTACCTGTGGACTTGTTTTTGCACCATCATCAGGCTTGTTCACCTTCCTTTTCAGTGCTTTGATAGATACTCCTGTAGGTTTTCCCTGATCAACATTTACTATTCTATTTCTTAGTTTGTAGTTACTTCTTGCTTCCTCAAGAGCTGCAACTGTATATGCTTCTTTCTCCTCATCTGTTAATCTTCAGATAACTAATATTTCTCCTTGTTTTTTATCACACTGATATATTCTGTTCAGATCTTCATGATAAACATATTCCTCCTCAGAAGAATTGTAGTCATCTTCTCCCCACATTGGTTCAGATGAAATATTGTTCACTGTGGGTTGCTGCTCATCATTTTGATCTTCCTCTTGTAATCTCTGGGCCACAACACAACCATCAAGGGAATGTGGTAGATTACCAGCATCACACCAAGGATAGTTTTCCATAAAATTATTGTTTCTTTTCAATGGATCAAGTGTTTCTTTAGTGTAAGATTGTTTCTCAGGTTTTCCATCTTTCTATTCAGTCTTATATGGCATGTCTTGTAATCTAAACCTTTCATTTTTAGAAAATGGTGGCCTATCATTTTTAGGAAATGATGGTCTATCATTTCTGCCTTGTTTTGCATTCAATTTATTTAGCATATCCATAATATCTTTTAAGTCATCTTTTCAGGAGCTTTTGGATTATGCAATTTAGTATCACCCCTTTTATCTATTCTTCCAGTAGCCCTTCTATTATTTTCAATGGTGGTAGCAACTTTGAAAGCTTGCTGCAATGTTGCAGGGCCTTGTGATCTAATATCATAATGTGTTTTACTATCAAATGCAGTTAGATAGAAATCAATCAGAAAAGAATCAACATGCCTTATATCTCTTGGAATTCTATTTAGAACTTTATTAAAAATTTTATTGAATTTTGCAACTAATTCATTAAAGTTCTTTTTAATACTAGTCAATTCATGAGATGCAAAAGATGTATCATTATGATCACCAAACTGTTGAATGAATTGGTTGACAAAACTACACCAGCTTGAAATGGATCCATCAAGAAATCCTCTATACTAGTTAGCAACATCTTTAGTTAATGATTGGACAAAAAACTTCATAAAAATGTCTTCATGGTTCCCATCTAATTCTTCAATAGTGTTATTCAAATTTATGGTATGTTGTTCAGCAGATTCCACTCCATTCCCTGAAAATTTTGGAATAGAATTTCTCAAATCATTTGATATGGTATTTGGATATGCAACTATCCCACTAAAATCCAGTTGTCTATATCTTCCCAACACCATAGGATCTCTTCTTCTCCGGCCCATGTTATGTTGGTTTCCCTTCTGACCTCTGAGATTTTGATGATTCATGCCTTGGTGATTTTGTCCATTTCTATGACCATTACCCATGTTTTGTTGTCTAGGATTACCTCGATCATAGTTTTCTACATTATTTGGTTGTCTCCAATAATCATTTCTTCCATTGTTATTACTATTTCTCTCATATCGTCCTCTATTATCAGGTTCAAACAATGGATTTGTGTGATCACTATTGAAAACTGTTTCTCCATTTTTTCTATGAGGAGGATTGTATTTTGGTTGCCCATTACTTTTGGGTATCTCTTTTTCCTTTGTTCCTTCTCCATCCTCAAATACTAAATCTGGCTCACTTCTCCTTATTTCTAACTTCTCCAAGGCTTCATGAGGTAACCTTTTCATAGCTCTCATTGCTTTTGGATTCTTTTTCCCATATTCAGTTAATTTACTCAAAGTAGCATATAGGAAATTGTATTCTTCATCATATTCTTCTATCTCTTCAATTTCTTGTGCTGGATTATGATCATCTTCATAACCAAAAGGGTTTCTATATTCTTCTGAATCATAATATCTTCCATTATTGAAACCAATAGTCTCTCTATCAGGAAATATTTTATATATAGTATTCATCATATCAACAACTTGTTTCTTATTTCTTCTTAGACTTTCCTGTAAATCTTGTTCAATTTGATCTGGATGCAAGGATCTTGTACCCAACATAAATACTTTAATAAAACAAAGAAAATTTATCAGAATATACTTGCCTCAGAATGGTAGAGTCACCACCTTCTTGTCAGAAGGAAAATACTACTTGCTGGTCTTCTGGATTCTTCCTTCCAGTAGAGTGCACTGTCAAACAAACTCGTATAACTATTCTCTAATCTACAAAATCTAAAACTCTGGGTAACTTCACAATACTTATTGTGAGAAAATATCCCCAGTAGAGTCACCAATCTATTGGTGCTCAAATCAACAGATTGGATTTTCTATGGACTTGCCAATCCAATGCTTATAAACCCAAGTGATTTTGCCAACTAACAAGTTTAACCTTGGGGAAAGGCTAGAACTTCTGCAATTTTGGCTATGTAGAACCAAGGTTGGTAGTCCTATACCTTGACTTATCCCTCAAGTCTTAAGGATTTTTATAGTAGATAAGAATACTTCAAACTATCCTTCTCAAGTATGGCAAGGCACTTGAAAGGAGTAAAACTGAAAATAATATAGAATAAAACTGCAAAACTAAATGCTTTGTGAGATTTGTGAGGAATACTTTGTAATATGTATATATAAATGATTGAATTCTAGAATATCTCAAAAACATGAAATCATGCATCAAATGATTATTTCCAATAATATTTTAGATCATTGCCTATATCAACTTGGGCAATAGAGTCAATCCAAATCTAATCCTATGTACAACTTTGCAAGACAGTATTCAACCATCAACTATTTGAATGCTTTAGGTGCAGAGAAGATTAAAGTCTATATTATATCTTTGTTAGTTTAAATGAATTTAACTCCTATGATTGGGAGATTAGATGAACAAGAAGCCGGAAACAAATTAAGTTCTCACACACTTCTTGATATTCAAACAATGATATAAGACAATAATATTTCTGCACAAGCAACTCTAAGATAACAATTGAAATTCCTTCAATAATTGCAAAGGACTAATTGAAAAGGATTGAAACCTTGAACCAAGAGAGACAAAAACACTTATCTTTTATTGATTATGAAAAATAGTAGATAAGAATCCATGTTCAGTTGTGATCAAATCTAAAACTGACTGAAAATGATGAAAAATATCACCAAAGACCGTCCCTCTCTGCATTGATCCTGGTATCCTTATTTATATAAAGTACAAAGGATGCAAACAAGCTTCAGATAAATACAACAGTTCATCTACTAAACCTAATCCCTAAGATCAACAACTGAACAACCACAATTACAATTAAAGAATGAATTATCATCCTTTAAGAATAGTTATTGACCAAAGAGATAACAATAATCAAATAGTTTGTTTGTAATTTATCATAGATCTCTGATATCTCTTTAACTTCTGTGTGGTATATTAATGGACGTATGCATGTCTTTTATCTTTCATCTTTCATCCAAGTCACATTATTATGTTTACCACCTTTGAAACCCTGCATGAAAACAATGTCGATGTATTAAAATGATAATAAAAACCCTCTGTCGACAAAATAATAATATAATAACATTAAACCATGCAACGAAAAAGAAAAATCCCAGTCATCAGTGCCACTCAGGCATTTTTTCTTTTTCTATGTTGGGGACACATGTCAGCATGGATTAATCACTTAAAGGGTATATCTCATGCATCTTGGCCTTAAGTCATTAGGCCAACCATAGATTTCTTCTGTGCTTTAAATTATGATCAGTCTTCTATCTGCGTTCAAACCTTTTGTGGGCCATGGGACACATGTCGACACAACTTGATCGCTAAAGCATTAGATATCATGCATCTCCACCATAAGCCTTTAATTTAGTCGTCTGATCTTTTCAGACCTGCATCCTCTTTATTTTATCCTTGTGTTGTACTGGCCCTACCAACTGCCAGATGTCAGCACGACTTAATCACTTAGGCTATGGATCTTGATTAGTTTGTCCCCAAGCATTTAAGTCAACCATTTGATCAATTGTAACCTGTATACCTTTTATTTCCTTCCTTACGACTTCAGCTGGACCCCACTGGGACACGTGGCATCATGACTTAATGGCTTATGTGCTAGATCTTGTGCATCTTAATGTTAAGCCATCAAGTCATCCGTTGGATCTTTTTAGAATTGTCTGCACTTTAATCTATGGTCACCTTCATGTTAGTGGAACCCATGTCATCTTTCAGGACATGCGTCAACACCGCTTAATGGCTTAAATGTCAGATTTCTTGCATCTTTTCATTAAGTCTTTAAGTCCACTATAGGATCTTCTGAAACTTGTCTGATCTTTAACCTTAGTCGTGACTCTGAATTTCTGTGGGACCCAAACATGTGGCGATCAGACTTGATTGCTTATATGATAGATCTCATGCAATTTTTCTTTAAGCGATTAAGCTGACCGTCCGATCAAAAGGTACTTGTCTGCTCTTTATTTTAACCCATGAATTTAACCTTTAACCGTACCTTGACCTTGGGTTTATAAATTCCTTTATTCTCCAAGTCGTGAGATGATATTTTCAACTTTGGGTTTACTTCAAGATCACAGGACCAAGACATTTTCATAGGTGCCAAGTAAAAGAGAATATTCCCTTCCATGGTCGTAAAAATATATTAAAATAAATAATAGACCGCGAAAAGAAGGATAACCGCTATATTTATGAATTCAAATATAAGCAAGCCATAGGATACAAGATTTAAAATATAGAAAATCTGATAAGGTAAATGCATGAATTAACCAGATAAATGTAGAAATAGAAAAAATGCAATAATAAACTATGAATGGAAAGAAGAAAAACAAGCATAAGCTAAGACAATAGTTACAAAAATACTTCCCTGAATCATTTAGCCATTCAAATTGGATCTGCAAATTTGGGTTCCACCAGATTCAATGCAACATAAAAGGAAAAGAATACATTTGGAAAAGAAAGAACATGAAAGGAACATATATCCATCATTTCCTAAATGACAAACCCCAAGGTAGAATTGTTGCATATCTTCAGATCCTTCCACTCTGCTACCTCATAAATGCCTACAAGAGATGAGAAAATTTGGTGTTCGAGCTTAGGATGCCTAATCATTTCATATACAACATCAAAAAATATATAGTTTTGCTTCATAAGGAATTAAACTAGTTTTGACAGTCATCACATATATCAGAGGAAAACAAAGAACCATCATCAGTATCCATTAAATTCTAAACTTCATTATTTTATTTAACATGTTTGTTCACTATGTAGGTATATGAATATTCTTATTATTGATCACTTTGCACTAAGTATCACAAGTATCACAACATGTGGAGTAAAATGGGCTCCCACAAGGTTTGAGCTCAACATTTTGTTCTCTTATATTTTAACAAAGATAAGAGTATAGAGTGTCTGTGCTTGTACTTTTATCAAGTCAGTATATATCATTCATAATAGCGAGTTAATTGGTTCACTATCATAAATAATAAACATCTTCTAAATAGAACTACAATGGTATAGAAAATGAAAGATACAAAGAAAATAAACAAGAGACGCAAACATTTTATAATGATTCATAATGTTTCAAGACATGGCAGTCATCTTGTTAGTAAAAAGCATCACCTTCTGACCAATGACACAATGATAAAGAGTATCAATGAATAGTATTAGACATGGAAGGATAGAATAGGGGGGTTCAATGTGTTCATAAGTCAGAGTGTGATAGTAAGGAGAAGAAAATGTATATCTAGGATACAATGTTGAAATAAAAAAAGATAAAAGTCCACAAAATTGAATAGTGTTGTATTGTTGTCATAACAATGATCATATGAAAACCAAGGTCTCAGAGTCATCTAAAATGATATATCAACATGAACAATAATAAGAGGACAATATGCTTACTTGAAGGATGTGATCAAGAAATGAGAAAATTAGTATCTATGTTAATAAATCAAAACATATATATTAGGTGTTGATAAGGCAACCACTCAAATTCATTTTACTGTGGCAATTTTCAACTCTGAGTTGGTTATGAACAATCAATTTACAAGGCCAAAATAAGTCATGGTGTAACTATATTAGATGTAATCAAGGTTATAGGAATCCTAAGAAGGTCTAGCAATTGAATTTTCCAATAAAAACTCTAATTTAGAGGTACAGATAGAAGTCACAATAATAACTTGTTCAAGTAGAATTTTAATCTTGGAATCATTAAAACAAAAAATGTGAATACAAGTCATGAAATGTACGAGACTCTAGAACAAACATAAACTAAACAAATTTGACAAGCTCTAGGGTCTTCAAATGTGGAACATATAGAGAAGAACAAAAATTGGGAAAATCAAAATATCTCGAATTAGCATAAAAAATAAAAGCCACAACCATTGTGACAACATATTTAATTTACCATGAAACCGAAAACATGAGATTCACTGTTCAACATCCTGATGTCCAATTATCAAATAAAGTCCCCACTTTCAGGATAACCCTAACCTAAAAGTAAACACAAAAGATACCAAGAATAGTCATCAAAAGGAAATCATACGCATCATAGAGAAATATATATGGCAGTCTTGATAAGAGAATGATCATAGTGAGGATTGAGAGCCTTTAGGAAGGTATTGAACCTTCCCGAACAATAGAGGATAGTTTCAGGTGTCATGACCATAGTAAGAAAATTGACAATGAACAATATCTCATTGAGTAGGAGAAAATAGATATATGTTTTACAGTCCATGTAAAGAGGAAAATAGTTTTCAATGAAAGGGTTAAAAATTCAAGACCTTCATAGCTTATAATAGACCCATCATAAAGGAGGAAAAGCTAGGTCTATTTCATAAAGAAAGAATGGTGTAGAGGCATGTAAAATTCCAAAAGATAATTTTCAAAGGGATAATGATAGTCATAGTCAATTATGACAGTCAAGGACCTATATTACAGTTCAAAGATTATTCAAAAGACAAAGCATAAAGAGAGGTGGACAGTGACAGTCTAAAATCATGGTCATACGGTGGAATCAAATGGTGATAGTGATTGAGGAACCCATAAAGCATGACAAACCTCTATGTATACATGATAAAGTACATGTAAAGTACAACATTAGCCAATGGAAGATAATATAGGTGGCCATAGATAGGACCAATAGATCAAATAATATTTCAAGTGTAATAGACCCAAAAATTGTAGAGGAAAATAGAGGTATAAAAGACAATCCATACACAAGCACAAAATTTTTGTACAATGAAAAAAGGTAAATAATTAACAAGTGAAAAGGCCATGGTCTAGAATGTAGGTGTCAAAAATGAGGACATTCACCATATGAATTAAGAATGCAACAATATTAATGTTACAAAACCATTCATGGTAGCCAAGAATGAAGAACAACATAAATTCATCAAAGAGAAATAGAAACTAAAGATGTTAGATTCATTTACTTTTCAAGAGTTGTTGTTAGTAATAATTGAGAGAGGGGGGGGGGGGGGGGGGGGNGGTGAATCAGTGGCCTAAAAAATTTATCCTTTAATCTTTAACCACTAATCAATACACCTCAGATTATTAAGTCCCTACAAGATGTATGCCATGAAATAATTCTAATAATTGACTATCTTTTGTTTTACCTTGTCTGTCCTTATTCTCCTTGATAACCGATAAGCAACAAAAATTATTTACCAATACTCAGTAAATATGCAGAGTATACCAATCAATCCAGAAATGCATATGTGAAATGTAAAATAATAAAGTAATAAACTATACACACATAACACATGGATTTTAACGTGGAAACCCTGTTAAGGGAAAAACCACTGGGACCGGTACCCCAAATTTTCACTCTTCTAAAGTGAGCCCTGTTAGGAGCCAACCCTGTTAAAGGTTACAAACACCCTATTAAGTGCAACCTTGTTAGAGGATTTTATACATATAGGTTGTCACTTAGTATCTGACATCTATTTTGCTACCATCCTTGAATCAACCTCCTTCTTAGACTGTCAATAGGCTTTAGGAAAATCTTTTTACCATCCTTGAATCAACCTTCTTTTTAGGCTGTCAATAGGATTTATGAAATTTCAATGCTACTTTCATGAATCAACCTTTTTTCCAATCTGTTAGGATATACCTCAATTATAGAAGATGGTTAAGTTATGCTTTGTTAAGAGACTTAATGCTTCAATGGTTAAACTGAAACATTATGATCTATTTCTAATGCAACTTGAATTGCAGATTTTCAGATCTATTTAAGTACAATACCTCTCTGATCAATGTATGAATTCAATTCTTTGCGCTCCACACTTTCTGCTCTATGATGCTGTGCTTCACTATTCGTCAGTGTCTATAGAATTCTTTAGCTCTCCCTTAGCTTCATCGGGAAACACTGTCTTCTATTCGTCAGGTATCACTGTGACTTTTTCTTTGCCTTTACCGATGGTGTGCACTCCGTCGGTGTTGTCAGTCACTTCGTGAATACTTGACTTTTATGCATTGCTGAAAGTATAATCTCTGTTCCATTGATTCTCTAAAGTCTTTTTGCATTATGTACATGATCGTACATATGATATTAAGTTGACATCAATGACAATACAAACCCTTAACTGATTTAATGTCTTGCATCATCTTCAACTTAACATTATCAAACATTCAATCAGTTATATGTCATCAATCTCTCCCTTTGGCATTGATGGCAACAAATATTATCACACTATACTATTTATAATACAATATGAAATACAATTGTTGAGATTCATCAAATTACCAAATAGTTTGTTTTGATAACTGATAAAAATGTATGACCGCCGATAAGCTCTGTGTTAGCTTAGATTTGATTCTTGCAACTTTCTTTGTTTCTTGTACTGATGTGTTGTGTTATCTTCTTGTGTCAATTTCTCTCTTTTGACTATTCTTCTTCTTTGATGTCTCTGTCTATTGTTAGCAACTCTCCCTCTGTATATGATTTCTTCATACAAATTTCTTCCCTATGGATATGATCTCTCCCTGTTTGGAGTAATCTGATAATGAATAATTTCTCTTATAAAGTGATAATATGGATACATTCTCTCCCTTTGAAAACAATGCCAAACAAATATTTTACAAATATCTGACATTTATGTCAAACAATTATTTTCTTCTATCCATAATATATTCCTTGAATTTTCCTTATCCATCAACAATACAACAATATGTTATGGTGCTCGATTCTGATATATACCTTTCTTTATATAGATGTAGCTTTGAAGTTCATCTTTTTGCTTGCATCAATATGAATGATATTTTGATAATATATAGGCTGATGCAACCTTCAGTCTTTTACTGATTGGTAGACAAGAATTTGACCCCTAGTCTCTTTCTCAGGTACTCAAATGTATCCTTGGGCAGTGGCTTGGTGAAGATATCAGCCAATTGTTCTTTTGATTGCACATACTCAAGTATCACCTCTTTTTCTTAAACTTGTTCTCTTAAATAATGATACTTGATTGCAATGTGTTTAGTCTTTGCATGCATGACTAGATTCTTGGAAATTTTTATTGCACTGGTGTTATCACAATAAATAATCACTGGTTCTGAGATCTTCATATGCATTCCTTCCAGCAACTGTTTGATCCATGCAATATTTGACTAGTTTGCAGTAGCAACAACATATTATGCTTCTGCAGTAGACTGAGAGATGCATCCTTGCTTCTTGCTAATCCATGTGACAAGTATGTCACCCATAAAGAATGCTCCTCCAGTTGTGCTCTTCCGATCATCAAGATTTCCAGCCCAATCAGTGTTGGTAAACACTTTTAGTTCAAATTTGCCTTCTCTTCTATACCATAAGCCAAATTCATCAGTATTCTTTAGATATCTTAGAATTATTTTCACAACAGTCATATGTGATTTCCTGAGGTTAGCAGAAAATCTAACGAAAATTCCTACTGCATGTGCAATATCTGGTCTAGTGTGTACAACATACATGAGTTTTCCTATCATTGATCTATACAAAGTTTGATTTACCTTTGTTGTCTTGTCTTCCTTTGTTAATTTGCATCTAGTAGCCATCGGTGTTCCAACAGGTTTGGAATCTTCCATCTTGAATATTTTCTGGACCTCTTCGATGTATTTGGACTGTGTAATGAAAATACCTTCACTTTGTCGAATGATCTATAGACCAAGAAAGAACTTGATCTCTCCAAACATAGACATCTCAAAATATTTGCTCATCTCATCAATAAATGATTTGCATAGCATCTCATTGCCTCCAAATATGATGTCATCAACAAATATTTCAACAATCAAAGTGTTAGCATCAATATCTTCTTTCAAATAAAGATTATTGATTTCACTAGTCCTTATGAATCCAATACTTATTAGATAGGAATGAAGTCATTCATACCAGGCTCTTGGAGCTTGTTTTAATCTATACAAGGCTTTGTGAAGTCTACATACCATGTTCCTCTTGTTTGGTTCTACAAACCCTTCCAGTTGTTCAATGTATACTTCTTCTTCAAGTATTCCATTTAGGAATGCTGACTTGACATCCATTTGATATACTTTGAATCCTTTGTATGCAGCATAAGCAAGTAGTATTCTTACATCTTCTAGCCTAGCAAGGGGTGCAAAGGTTTCTCCATAGTCTATACCTTCCTCTTGTGCATACCCCTTGCATACTAGTCTTGCTTTGTTCCTTGTGACTTCTCCATTCTCGTTCAGTTTGTTCATGAATATCCATTTTGTACCAATGAAATTCTTGTCATATGGTCTTGGCACAAGTGACCATGTTTTGTTCTTCTCAATCTTCTCAATCTCATCATTCATAGCACTTATCCATTCTTCATTATCTAGTGCAGTATTGACAGATTTTGGCTCAAACTCACAAATTAAACAATTTGAGTTTAAAGACTTGCTTCTTGTTCTTGTACCAGCTTTCTTATCTCCTATGATCTAGTCCTTTGGATAGTTCCTTCTTACATATCTTGCAAGTACAGGTATAACTCTTTGTGTATCAGCTTGATCTTCATTACCTTGCACATTATTTTGATCATTATCCTGATCGTCGGTAACAACATTCTGACCGTCGGTTGCAACATTCTATTGTTCTAGATTTAAGCACTGTTTCTCGGGTAGAGTTATGGGTTCTTCACAATATACAAACTTGTTGTAGTCTTCTAGTTTTTTTGTGCTTTCTAGCTTATTCTTTTCTGCAAATTCATCAATGTTTACATTTGCACTTTCAAATATTTTGTTAGAAGCCTTAATTAGACATTTAAAAGCTTTGCTCTTGGTAGAATACCCCAGAAAAATACCTTCATCACTTTTGGCATCAAGATTTCCATTTCTATCATCCTTTAAGACATAAAATTGACTACCAAATATTTTGAAGTAACTTACATTGGGTGTTTTACCATACCATAGCTCATAAGGAGTCTTCTTTATCCTTCTTCAATTGTACTATGTTAAGTGCATAAACAACAGTGCTGACAACTTCCCTCCAGAAGATTTGGGTGATGTCCTTCTCTATCATCAGTGTTCTTGCACAATCAACTATTGATCTATTTCTTCTCTCAGCAATCCCATTTTGCTGTGGTGTTCTTGGTGCAGAAACCTGTCTTTTTATACCCTGCTCATTACAGAAATTAGTGAATTCATCTGATATAAATTCTCCTCCTCTATCCGATCTTAAACATTTTACATCCTTACCACTTTTTTTTTCTACCATAGCCTTATACCATTTAAACATCTTGAATGCTTCATAATTTTCTTTTAGAAATATGACTGTCATCATTCTAGAGTAATCATCAACAAAGAGAATAAAATATCTATCTCCATAATAACTCTTTGTCCTCATAGGTCTACATAAATTAGTATGGAATAATTCTAGAATATCATCAGATGTATGGG
>MU226977.1:483827-510669 GCA_018584345.1 Thuja plicata | reverse complement strand
CCTATTCTTATTATTTGTTTTGTAAAATGTATTTTCTTGCAAATAATGTAATTAAGTGTGAGTGTACATGTCTAGTTGGCATGTTGATGTGTCACTCCACTTGATGTGTCGGCATCTTGAATTGTGTCAGATTCCTATGACATGTAAGAGCTATTTCTAGGAGATTTCAATGACAGGTGAAAACATGCAAGACATGTGGAAACTGATAAAGTTGAGTACTTTACACTCTTCCATAATCGTGGGGTTCCTATTTTCTCAGAGAATGGTAAAACCGTAATATGGCTATCCTTGGAAGTTGCCCTAAAAAGGAAAGTGCATGATATAAATTTTTTAAGGGTACCTATTTTCTTGGAGAATGGTAAAACCCTAATATGGCTATCCTTGGAAGTTTTCCTAAAAAGGAAAGCACATGATATCAGTGTTTTTTAGGGTTACAGGAAAGGATACGAAAAGAGTGTATTGTTGGTATGATCTGGTGCTACTGGATTTGTCTTAGAGTGTCGATTGTCTCTTGAAAGAACTTGCATGGTAAGTGTGTTGTAACCATTGTCTTGAAGATAATACATTGTGCAGGTTTTGGAGTGCTGGGGTTTTTTACCGAAAGGTTTTCCCCAGGGTAAATCATTGTGTCATTCTCTATTTTCTGTATGCATGGTATGTGGCTGCAATATCATTGTTAAATTAGTTAACGAATCTGAAATTGTAAGGATTTAAAAGAATTTGCACAATAATTTCCTATAGAGATTAGTGTAGGAAGATGTTTTCGCACCTGAGTTTCCTTACACTACTCTGTTAAGAGACTTAATGCTTAAATGGTTAAAATGAAACATTATGACCTGTTTCTAATGCAACTTGAATTGCAAATTTTCAAATCTATTTAATTACAATACATATCTGATCAATGTATCAATTCAATTCTTTGTGCTCCACACTTTCTGCTCTGTGATGTTGTGCTTCATTGTTCGTCGGTGTCTGTAGAATTCTTATCTCTCCCTTAGCTTGATTGATCAAGAATGAATGAAGTTATCCTTCACCAGTTTCTCTTCAACATCCTCTTTCTATTCACTCCCCTTCCGTGTATCTGATTACTTTTTTTTTTGGAAATGAATTATGCTTGTCTCTTATATAGACATGGTATTCCTTAATTCTTGATTCTTGATTCTTGATTCTTGGCGTGAAAAACAATCCAACCAATTTGATTTATGGCTTTAACTCCTGATTTATCTTGTAGTTAACTTCTTGCCAATTGTATAAATATTCTTTAAATCAATTACTTAACTGTGGTCAAATAAAAAAAATTAAAAAACCAGTTAAGTCTATCCTTAAGCTCTGCCAGCTAGATATTTTATCATTTTCTGAACTCTCTGTTCTGTCGGTCAATTCTATAGTTCGTCGTCGATGTAACTCTAGTTAGCTTCGGGATCTCTGTCTATTGGGCATCATTGGATTTTTCTTCATTGGGAAACACTATCTTCTATTCACCAGGTATCACTGTGAATTTTTCTTTTCCTTTACCGATGGTCTGCACTTTGTCGGTGTTGTCAGTCACTTAGTGAATACTTGACTTTTATGCATTGCTGAAAGCATAATCTTTGTTCCATTGATTCTCTAAAGTCTTTTGGCATTATGTACATGACCATACAGATGATATTAAGTTGACATCAATGACAATACAAACCACTAACTGATTTAATGTCTTGCATCATCTTCAACTTAACATTATCAAACATTCAATTAGTTATATGTCATCAGTTGCATATTTTGTTTTAGAGAGCATTCACTATTCTTTGAGAGCTATTGTTCCATGTGAATCATTTACTACTTCAAGGGTTTTATATACTATTTTGAAAGATCTATCACAATCTTAAGATAATCTTCTTCCCATAGATCATTCATTAGCTTAGGAGAATTCACATAATGCATGGAACAAAGATTCCAACATGAAGAAAAGTGGATTTCATAGGTAGAAAGAAAATTTCACTAAAAAAATAGCAGATATACATGCAAGAATAAGAAGGATTTATTTGATAAGAAGAAAAAAACATATAGAAAAATACTAGTAGTTTGAAGAAAGATTACATTCATAAGGAAAATGAAAGCCATTATTTTACATGGATAATATTCAAGAAGAGATCATGAAAAGTCATGGAATCCAATAAAGAGAACAACAAAAAACATGAACGAGTCAGTCCAAAGAAAGATATTGAACAATGATGTGTTGGTGGTGCCTTGTAATGACAATATGTCCATCAAGAGATCAATGAAACCATGGATTGCAAAAAAGAGATATAAATCCTAAAGTACCTATAATAGTGAACCAGACCTGTATAAAATAGCTCCAAAACCCCATGAACAACTCCAAATGCAAGAAACATAGAGACACCATCACAACAGGGTGGAATGAAAAGAATGAATAAAAAATCAAAGTGAGTAGCCACTTTTTGTTAGGGTTTTTCTTTACCCTAAATCATTGACTACACTTAGGCTTTTGTTTTCCTTTGTTTTAAAAAGCATGTGTTCTTCGTACTAATACCCACATAGGTATTAGGGTTGTTTTTGTTAGAGTAAAAAGGTATTTTCACTTATTATTGAAATCATTATTGATTTAATTATTAAGTCACTTTTTATCTCTAGTTCACTTAAGCTAAACTTTAGGCAAATAATAATTAATTCTTTATTCTAATTATTATCATGCAAACTAGGTTTCTCCACCTTCTAGTGTTCGATCTCCTTTATAAGGATTGATCTCTTTATAATTATTAAATTCTTTTGTAATTCCCTCTATTCAGTCTCTGAATGAATATTTTATCTTTTAGATCATTATGAGTTGTGTCTCCATTCTTTTCTTTTGTGACAAGTATTTTGCATATAATGGATCTTGGTGATTGAATTCTTCGAATTCTAACAGTTTTGCTTTTTGTTTTTGCATCAAGTTAAAAAATGTAAAATATTGCTAAGTGGTGTTGTACAAATAAATTAGTAAATATTTCATGTGGTGAAAACATAAAATAACATTTATAATTAAGTATGAGTCAAAGGGATATAATTAAAGATTTACGAGAGTGCCAAGCATATAGGGGAGGATGGAGAGGTTGAAAAACATATGGAGGGAACATAGGGGTTGTCATGAGTCAGTTTGGAGGCATTTAAAGTGTTTTTAGGTGCCTTTATGGTAGGAGAGGTTGAGGCTTGAATTTTTATACATCCTTAAACCCTTTTTAAGTTGTTGAAGGGGCTAAAAAATAGGCTTGAATGTTGTGCAAGACCAAGGAGTTTGAAGGTTCTTTTTTTTTGTATCTTCTTGGGAAAGACATAATTATCTTCAAGATTCATCTTGAAGGGGGTTCTTGATTTATTATCTTCTTGTATTTTAACCATTTTGGGCTCTTTTAGAAGGAGATAGTATTTTGTAACTCATTTTTATAGAAGTGTATACCAATATTACACCTTTCAATCAATAAAGTTAAGAAAGTTTGTCTTCTCAAATTCTGTATATTGTCTGTGTTTAAGTGATGATTGCGATTTCATGTGAAGCCTCCCATCCTTGTTTTTGTGTTTCATTAGTAGCACCTTTATGTATAATTATATGTATGTTTTTAGGTTGTAAGTTATGTTAGTGATGCAAATAACTTCAGGTTGTCAAGAAATTGCATTCTTCCTGCCATGATTGTGAGTGTCATAGGCTTCTTATTAAATGTTGATGCAGAAAGTATATGCATTCACTGAGTTGTGCATATGAGAGATTTTTTGTTGATCAAACTGTGTGTAAATTCAGCCATGCAAGTATTTAAAAAATTATTTTTGGTGCATCACCTTTAGGAATTAATTTCATTTTCATGTTTTTTTCTTACCCTTTTCCAAGCAAAAACATTAGCTTAGTTAGTTTAGGTGAGTACCAAGGGAGTCAACACTCTCTAGAGGTTAATTCTCACTATAGGTTACCCACAACCTAATAATTCTCCTATGTATCACAAGGTTTCTAAGTTAATATCTTAGTAAATTGCACAAACTTGTGTGACAACAGTACCTTCATGAATGATTATGGTTAAAGTTGTCCTAGGTTCATTATGATTGTCCTAGGTTCATTAGGTTTGTCCTAGGTTTATTATGGATTCCCTATTTCAACATGTTAGATATAATATAGTTACAAATTATATAGACGTATTAGCTTTCAATAAAGTAAGATGTTAAACACTTAGTGGTTTGAGACCAACTAAGCCACCAAAATAGTCAGGTGTGTATATGAAAAGAAAATACTTGAGAACCAAAGATATGAGATTGTGGCATGATAAAATAGTTGTGGGGACCTCATAGAGGCATGGGGAGCTCTCTACAATTCTAATCTCTCTCACAACACTTTGAGCAGAATAATGAGTCCACTCATAGATAATATAGACATGTTAGAGTGTAATTTTTATGTTTTTTCACAAGTGTCACCTCTGTGTAATGATAATTATAATTATGTACCTTAATATATGGTTATGGTTAAGGTTATCCTAGGTTCATTATGAATATCATAGGTTTATTAGGGATGTCCTAGGTTCATCAATACTATCCTAGGTTTATTGGGGTTATTCTAGTTTGATTAGGGTTGTCCTGGTTTTTGGAAATTGCTTAGGTTCATTAGAACATTTTTTGGCACTTAGGGCACTTAAGGGATAATGTTTCTAGGGTATGGCACTGAGATCTTGGGCGATTTGGGAGAAAAAAAAGACCGTTCCTAGGGTAAACTCACTTAACTGGATGTATCATTTTTGATGGTTCATGCTCATGATGAACAAAATAAGAGTTATCTTCTATTGCATCTTTTTATTGAATATCTCTCAGGGTTTTATTGAATACCCTAAGAAAACCACTATGAGTATTGAAAATATAATACAACTTATTAATAAGGGGCCTCACATGACTCTATAGGTTCAGAAAAATTGTTTACAAGTGCATCAAATTTTTAGAAACAACTTATCAAGCTTGATAGTTTTTTGTACTTAGGGCAATTAAGGGACAATGTCTCTTTAAGGGACAACATTATTAGGGTATGGCGTTGAAATTTTGGTAAAATTGGGAGGAAAATAGGAAATGCATAGGGTAAACGTAACTAATTATATTTTTTGGTGCTGATGGTTCATGCCCACAAAAAAAAAAACAAGAATTAGACTCTAATGAAACTTTTCATTGAACGCCTCTTATAGTTTTTACATCAAAAGAAAAATTTCTACACTACAAAAACCACTCTAAGTCTTTAAAATATGAGACAAGTTATTGTAGAGGGGCCTTAAGTTCTCCTGTAGGTTGATGAATCATTCACAAGCGCCACACATTTTGAGAAATAACCTATCAAAGTTTGATAGTTTTTTGTAATTAAGGAACTTAAGGGACAACACCTCTAGGGTATGGTGTTAAGAGTTCAGGTGAGTTGTGAGGAAAAATAGGAAAATGCCTAGGGTAAACCCACTTAAAAAAATGTGTTGGCTCTGATCGTTCATGCCCATAATGCACAAAATGAGAATTAGTCTCCATTGTAACTTTTCATTGAATGCCTCTGATGATTTGTGTGTTATTAGAAAAATTGTTGCCGTTGGAAAACCAATTTGAGTCTTGAAAATATGAGAAAATTTATTGTAGAGGGGCCTCACGTGACCCTATAGGTTCAAATGGATTGTTCACAAGTTCCACAAATTTTGAGAAACAACCTATCAAATTAACAAATTTTTTGCACCATGAGCACTTAAGGAACATAGCTATTGGGGTATGGAACTGAGCATCCAAGCAAGTTGTCTGGGTTATGATTATGTACCTTCATAAATAATTATGGTTAAGGTTGTCCTAGGTTAATTATGATTGTCCTAGGTTCATTAGGGGTGTCCTAGGTTCATCAATATTATCCTAGGTCCATTGGGGTTGTCCTAGTTTCATTAGGACTGTCCTAGGTTCTAGAAATTGTTTAGGTTCATTAGGATAGTTTTTTGCACTTAGGGCTCTTAAGGGATAACCCTGCTAGGGTATGGTACTGAGAGTTTGGGCAAGTTGGGAGAAAAACATGACCGCGACTAGGATAAACCTACCTAATTGGACATGTTGGTATTGATGGTTCACACCCACGATGAAAAAAATGAGAATTAGGTTCTATTACAACTTTTTATTGAATACCTCTAATAGTTTTAGCATCAATAGAAAATTTGTTGACCTAGGAAAACCACTTCAATTATTTAAAATATGAGACATTTTATTATAGAGGGGTGTCACATATCCCTATAGGTTTAGACTGATTGGTCACAAGTGCCATGAATTTTGAGAAACAACCTATCAAAGTTTGACATTTTTTTGCATTTAGGGAACTTAAGGGACAATGCAACTAGGGTATGCCATTGAGAGTTTGGGAAAGTTGGGAGGAAAAACAAGACCTTGCATAGGGTAAAAATACCTAACCAGATTTTTTGGTGTTGATGGTTCATTCCTACAATAAGAAAAATGAAAATTAGACTCTATTGAAACTTTTCATTGAATGCCTCTTATAGTTTTTGCATCAAAACAAAAATTGCTACCCTACAAAAACCACTCGAAGTCTAAAAAATCTAAAACAAGTTATTTTAGAGGGGCCTTAAGTGTTCCTGTAGCTTGATGAATCATTCGCAAGTGCCACAAATTTTGAGAAATAGATGTCAAATTTCTATAGTTTTTTGTATTTAGGACACTTAAGGGATAACATCGCTAGGGTATGGCACTAAGAGTTTAGGCAAGTTGTGAGTTAAAATAAGACAATGCCTATGGTAAACCCACCTAACTAGATATGTTTCTCCTGATCATTCATGCCCATAATAAACAAAATAAAAATTAGGCTTTGTTATAACTTTTAATTGAATGTCTCTAATGGTTTGTACATCAATGAAAAATTGTTTCCCTTGAAAAACTACTCCAAGTATTGAAAATTTGAGATAGGTTATTATAGAGGGGCCTCACATGACCCTATATGTTCAAACATATTATTTACAAGTTATACAAATTTTTTTTTTAAAATCTATCAAAGTTTAACAATTTTTTGCACTTAGGGCACTTAAGGGACATAACTACTAGGGTATGATGTTGAGAATTTGGGCGAGTTGGGAAGAAAAATAGGACCATGTATAGGGTAAATCCACCTAAATAGATGTTTTGGCATTAATAATTCACACCCACGACAAAGAAACTAAGATTTAGGCTCTTTTGTAACTTTTCATTGAATACCTCTAATGATTTTTGGATCAAGAGAAAAATTGCTACCCTATAAAATCCACTACAAGTCTTGAAAATCCAACACAAATTATTGTAGAGGGGCTTCACCTAATCCTATAGGTTTAGAAATATCATTCACAAGTGCCATGGATTCTGATAAATAAACCATTAAAGTTTGACAAGTTTTTGCACTTAAGGCACTTAAGGGACAACACTGCTAGGATATGACGTTGAGCGTTTGGTTGAGTTGGAAGGAAAAATAGGAGAATACCTAGGGTAAACCAACCTCATAAGATGTGTTAGAATTAATGGTTTGCACCAAAAATTATTTTTTCAATTTTGTAATGACTTGTCTTCTGTCATCACTAAGCATAATTAACCATACTTATTACATCCACATTAACAATGAAAAATTTGGGCTCAAATATGTCAAAGTGCATAGAAGGTCGAACATGAAATCAAATCCAATTTTTTTTACTTGTCATTTCTCATTTTTAAGATGATGATACTATAAATTATATCATCATTAACATAATAAAATCATATATTCCTTTTAATTTATTGGTGATAAAGTGGGTTTGAGCAATAATTGAAAGTTATTTAGTTGTTTGAGGTAAAATGTAAAGTAGATATTTGGTTTATTCTTAGCAAATAAATGTTATGCAAAATACTTCTAATATGTTTTCATAAGTGTGCAATATATTAGAATGCAACTGAATGAGTTATTAAATAACTCATGACAACAAGGTTTCAAAAACACTTGCTACAAAGATCTCCAGACATTAATTGTAGAGAACTCTAGACACTTTAGAAGGCTTTGAAGACATCATGATAAGGAAAAGAAGAATCCTTTAGACTACCAACATATTCCAATATTCATGCTCAATCATGGAGTATCAATCGTTCCTAAATCAATGGGTAAAGTATTTGTTCCATGCAAGTTGTAGTTGCACACTACACTATGTTATCTTTCTCCAATAAAGATAACTCAAGTTACCAAAGCATTTAAATATAGTTTCATGATTATACAATGATATTCATGATCAAGAGAAATTATTTTCTTGATTGGTCTTTCATTCATTTTGAGAACTTGAAGATTTCCTAAAATCAAGTGCACATAAATAATCAAAGATGTAGTCCCAGTAAAATAGCAATATCTCCTTCATTTCTCAATAAAATTCAAAACTTCAAAATATTTTGGAAACTAGAATTGAAGGGATAACAAACCCTTTGAGAATTTGGTGTGATTCAAAATGGGGAAGGAGAAAATCATGATTGAATATGATAAAGACAAAAGTATTGTGATAAATGATAGTAGTTTCAGTTAAAACCCAGTGTTAGTAAAACAACCATATCTCCCTCATTTCTTAACAAAATGAACAAAAATTCAAAATGATCTAGAAAGTAGAAATATAAGGTTAATTATTTTTTGAGAGTTTTACATATTTCTCAATAAGGAAGGAAAACCTTAATGACTATATTAGACTAAAGTAAAGGTGGTGGGATGAAGAAAACCACATTTAGTTTACTCATAATTTTGTAATTACCCCTCAAAAATAGGATCTAGGATCCAAAATCTTAGTATATTTGTTAGATAAATATAGAATAAGTATTCTATAAATACTTTCTAATAATTTGAACAACGAATAATTAGACAAGCTTTTTTTAGCCTAAAGAAATAAGATATAATCTATTTTCATTTTTAGCAATGTAATTCCAAATTTCGTAGATTAAATTTAATTCAAGCACACATTTCATTTCCACAAAGTGTAGATTAGACTAGTATCTTAAATTCAAGAAGTTTTAAGATAGATTAGAAATTTAATTTCATGCAAGTGTCCTCTAGAGTATGTTTGATTTTGGCAAGTATGTTTTAGAATAGACTGCCAAGCAAGTTTTCTTAGTTCTCTTTTGCATACGACCATGGACACCACCCTAGATTGATAAATTAAATGATGAGGATTACAATGACCCCATCATAAACATCCATGTTATGATTAATAAAAATAGCAATATGTTCTTTGAATTTTGTTAAGTTGCCCTAGGAAACCAAATGTTATATTTAAGATTTAGATAGAACAAACTCTATTGAATCTCAAGATTATATAATTTAACATGTTATTCTTTATTATTTAACCATTGTTCATTATTACATTCAAGATTAAGTTTCAAAGTATGAATATATACACATGAGGAAAAAAATAAATTGAATCTCAACTTATATATATCAAATTATTGAATAATTGTGTATGTCCATATACAAAAATGACATAAACGCCAACTCAAACAAAGTTTTACAAAATGTGGCATATGTCATCTCAAAATGTATACAAAATATATATGCCAAATAGCCATGTATGAATCCCAAAATGTAAAAAAGTGACAACTATATGCCCCTAACACGTCCTAAACTACTGTTAGATCATCGAAATCAAGCCTTTTCAAAGCACTCTTTGGCTTTGAAGGTTCTTGCACAAGAAAAATATAAACCACAATTAAGATTAAGTTATATTATATAATTTATAACCAATAAATTAACACCAAAATCAATATACATTGAACTCTATAATTGAATTCTTGATTACCTCAATTCTACATCTTTTATCTGAAAGACACTATGCATATGCCACTCTCCTAGGACAGTCGGAAACCTAACATATATGTTTGTGGCTGAGAAGGGATGTCACTAACATATTTAAAGCCAGACTATATATGTTCACAAACATAAAATTGATAAATTTTAGTATATCTATGATAAGAACATATTTACTAAATAAACACAATTTTTTAGGCATCTCTTATATTGCTTCTTCAACTATTATGGAAGCAGTCAACAAGGATGTGAAACCAATAATTTCCTATACATAAAAATGATAAGTATATGAAAATATCAATCTATGTAGACATGTATAATCATTATCAATTCTTTAAACTATCAATTCAATCAAATTTGTGTTCAATTACCTTTTCCTTATTTGTCATTATGCTTCTAGAGTCTAGATAGTATTGCAACTCCCTTACACTAGGTGTATCCTATAAGAGTAAAATAAGATAAACATGTAAAAACTATAAATGATTAAGTACAAAAAAATATACCATGTAGCTTTGAAGGCCAAATGAAATGGCCAAGAGGGTGGTGTCCTAGACCTGTGTCATGTCCTCCTGGGACATCAAATTTTAAATAGACCATATAAATAAACATTAGTACTCACTACTATCTCTTATAAATATTCATTTAAAATAAAACACACTATAAAATTACAAGTTATGTCTTACCACTATATTGTCATTCTATAATCCATGAACCTCCTCATCTCTAACATGCGAGGAATCTCTAGGGTGTACTCCAATCCCCATTGTTTCATGTCATGCACTAGCCATATGATGGACCTTGTAATCATATGTGTTAATGAGATGCTGAACAAGTTTTCCAAGAGGACCTTAGGATATGTGACTTCACATTGTGCAAGTATGTGGTATATAAATATGTGGACCTGAGGAGGATGTGTCAGTGCCACCCGATCCACCACTAGTATGAAGATCATATGGTTGAGCTAGTGCCAATTTTTGAGATACCAAAAGGTCACTCAAAGAGTTAATAACTAATAAAAGTCTATGAGGCTTATTCCAAAGTAATATTTGGAGACTATACTGGTGGGGTAGAAATGCAAGGAGGGAGAACATATGGGCCTTATACTACCTGAATTACCAAAGGTCTATCCTAGGACATACCTCTACCCTTGTCCTAGAAATGTGTCATGTCAAAGTAGTTGATATGGTTACTTAACACAAAATCGACATATAATTTCTGAATGAAAAAAAAATGCACATGAAGATTTTGTTGCATGGTTTATCAAAAACCATCCACCAATGATACTTGAAGTTATTTTAGATACCATCATTCGCACACCATTAAGTGGAAAAGTTTTTTTTTCATCAACGGGCTATCTAGTGCATGGATTAACAAATAGGGTGGCTATTTTGACTTTTTATTTTTATTTTGAGGTTCTTCACCCTCATGGCCTCTCGCTAAAAAAAAACAAAGTTGTGTTGGGTGGTGAAGGTTTCTACCTTAGAGGTTTTTGACTCTAATGTGTCTATCATTGGGGATAAATGAGGGATCATACGATACACCTCAGAAAGGATCCTCAACTAATTCAAACTTTGAGCAATTAAATCCTAAATTGAGGGGGAGTTTGGTGACAATAATTTTGGGAAATGATTTTGTTAGTCATGTTACCTGATTGAAGTTGAAAATTTATATAATTACTAAAGTTTAAACAATATAGTGTATTTCACATTTAAAAAACCTAATTTATACCTAAGAAATGGAAAAATAAATTAAAAAATGCAAATGAATGATACAAAATGAAGAAATACAGCAAAAAATCATACTTGATGGTGAAATGTGATTAAAAAATATTGTAGTGAGCGCATAATATATTTTTCTGATATCAGTTACATGAAAATCCCAAATTCATGTTCGTTGTGGGTGGAAATGACCCACAAAAAGCACCTTTCATATTTATAATACATGCAGGTAATGAATATTGGATCCAGAATAAGATATGCGATTCTGGATCTGATATTTGTTAGCTTTTTTTTTTCTTTCGGTGAAAATACTGATATATATTAATATATTAATATTATAATATAATATTGATAAATATATATATATATATAAATGATTAATATATAATATATATTATTATTTTTTATCGATCAAATGATATTTTATTAAAATTCAAAGTTATAATAAAAAAATAAAAAAATAGGAATTATTCTTGTACCCATTGTTCATGCTTCCCCAGACTACCCATCACCACCCAATTAATAGGGCCTATTGTACACCAGTGCAAAAAAATCAACTTGAAATGAATCCAAAAATGCCTTACATCTATGAAGTTGAAGCCCATACTATCCAAAACTGGGCAAACTAACATCATAGACTATAAAAATACTAACATATTGCCTCGAGCCAGACACCATTAATATCAAATCCCTTCATTAAAAAAATGAGCTACATCTTGTACACAAATCCCTTTACATGCAAAACTAGGCATACCCCATGACCATACATCAATTATATTTTCAAATTAAAACACTAAAAATTAGACAAGCACATAATCCACATCTTACTCAACCTTCTTCCAAGTTGTTGACCTCTTGAACAACTTCTCCTCTAGAGCCGTAGCTACACATTTTGCTTTGTTTTTTTCCATAATTTTTGGCAGCATCTCCCTTTCCCTCTTCTACTTCTCTACTTCCCAAGCTTGAATGTGTCCCTTTAGCAACTTCCACCCATCATGAGCCTTGTCTTGTCGATGTTCCATATTTGATCTGGCACTTCACACCAAAAAGGACTAATAATCTTTCTCATGTTCACCCACCACACGTCATTCTCACTCAATAGCTCAAAATCCTTTCCCTAGTTCAATAACCATGATAATAGGAATGAGCCCCCCTAACCATTCCATCTTCACACGGGATCTCTAAAGCCATATAACTTCCTCTTTTGACCCAATCTAAAGCCTAGGAAACATTATGGAAGCTATATCAATATTTTATCTATACCTCCACTCTGAATTCAAATGTTCCTCACCCAAAAGAGGATCAATCATCTTCCAGAAGCGAGGACCATCAATTAAGAAAATTATCTTCAATTGCTTCCTAGTAATTTCCCCAAGGAAGCATTATTGTTGCCATGCCATGTGCAAGGTGAAATTATCTTCCATACTTCATTGTAACTCATCCTTCATAGCAAATGTGAAAAATCAAATGATGGTCAACCAAGCCAATGTCATGATTTTTAATGGAATTTCCACCACCTTCTCACATATCTACCTTAGCTTCCTATAAATGCTTCTTTAGATTGAGTATCAGGGTACTTCATGTGGAATGCATGTATGCCTCATCTAATCAGTCATCTTATCATCTATTGTGCTCATTAAATGATCCTCCAATTTTCATGTCTTCACATTATTACAATCACTTATAATCTCATCCTTCCCTTGAACAATTAATGATTGCTCTGTATTAATCAAGACAAAATTGCTCCCATTCGAACACCTCCTCTTTTTCTTTTAATTATAAAATTTATTGAAAATTCACTAATCTTTAATCCCCTTCTATACTATATACAAGGTTCATTCAAAGATTTAATACTCCACCCTTCAACTTAGAGGTCAAATATTAATGCCTCTAGAGATAGTTCTTTACTATACACATTCTGAAAATCCTCCATCCAATGACCCCCAACCACGTCATTAAGTGATACAACAAATTTGGACATTTTATTTGTGATCTCATTCCCTTTCCATTTCATGTAGTGCCTCTCCTATTTGCTTTCTGCATGAAATCCTGATGGATGTGGCTTCAACATTATGTGTGTTAGTGCTTCTATGCAGTTGGATGATATTTGTTTGTGATGCTTTGTCTGGCCTTAGATGCTTAATTGATGCCCTGTGTAATTGTTTGACTTCACCTTATGATTCAATGGATATATGCTTGGGTTGTATGATCATGTTGGACAAGTGAGAGGTTGGTACCTTCATGGTGATCTAGCTTATATTTTTGCAATGGAAAGTTGCTTATGTTCTATTGCTTAGTTGTGAGAACTATTGTGTTGTGTCTTGTTGCATACCTAATTCGTGATGCTAGACCTTTTGAGGCTATTATTTTGAGTTTTTCAGACTTAGTGTTCTCTTGGTGATTTGATCAAAGATTGATTCTTTTATGTAATTCAATGATTATTCCCATGTTAGGATTTTATATTGGCATTGCGAGATGCACCTAGTTCAGTTCATTCCTCTGTTCATTTCTGGGATTACTGCCAATGTTATGATGGTATCTAGGTTACCTAGCTTATAATGTGATTTGACAGTTTCACTGAGGTATGTGCTAGTGGCTACCAGATGGTAATTGTTATCTTTATGATATTTTGATCTGAGTTACACTCTTATGACTCTATGAGTGTCCGTATGATGACAATGCACTATTTTAGTTACCAATATCATTGTTGATTTAGATGTTAAACTATGTTATTATTATCGTTTCGATCATATCTGCATGATGATGTTGTTTTTATGTGACATAATGCTTTATGGTGATATTTGGTGTATTTTTCATTCGAGAACATTGGGTTAATATATATGATGATGATTATATTTGATTTATGGCTTATTGTGCCTTGTATATTGTTGGATATTTTATTGCTAACTTTCATTGATATATGCCCATATTGTCGTAACTAATTATTTTAACAATTGAAATTTAAATGAGATGTTTAATATAAATCAAATGTATCTTAAGGAATAAATATACAACGAATAGTGCCATGACATTCTAATACATACAAATGATCACATCTACAAGAGCGTCATTGTTCCATTGGGATTATTTTATCATTATTATATGTACTTCAACTATTTATATTGTGAGAAACTGCACTTGATGTTTGTGTGTTTCAATGAACAGGTACGAGACATCATTTTGCTTGAATTTCAGGTTTGAGTGTATCTTTATCCCCAACAGTGGCACAAGAGATAGTATCATCGGTCGTTCATGATTGAGCCAATATCATCCCTATATGGGTGATGTACCCTTAATTTATATATTATACCTTTGGTACATGTGGGTAAATTAAGATTTCATATGCATATTGTGTTAGATCATTGAACATGTTTGTGCATTTATAGGTCCCACAGTTGTCGCAGATGAGATTTAATTAATGTTGATTTAATTGCTTAAAGCATTTATTTTTATTTGCCAGCTAATTTTCTATAGTGAATTGCATTTAATTGGAATTGGTTTAATTTATTTCGGGAAGTCTTTAGTGTTTTTTATAGGTAATCGACTGAAGCCTGAGAGTATTTTTAATTTTTAATTTTATTATTATTATTATTATTATTATTATTAAGTTGATTAGATTCGAACCCAAGACCTCCCAATTAAGAGGCTCATAGCTTACCGATGTGTTATAGGCTTCTTCCTAGAAGTCTTTAGTGTTTTGAATTATCTAATTTATTTTGTTTTAAAGTCCTTTTTGAAAAGTGACTTTATATTTGGAGGAAAAGAGTTTATTCCTCGTTCTTGCTTTTGTGAAATTGGGAATTTTCTCCAAAATTGTGTGGAGAAAATTGATCTTTTTCTCATTGTGATCAATTCGCTAGTCAGATTTTTGTTGGTGGTGGCTCATTGGATTTGTGTTGTTGTTTCTTATCTTTCTATGGACCCATTCAAATTTTTGAGGCAAATTTATTTTATTCTCCTCATTTATGTATTTTCCATATTGTGTGAGGTAGGGCATCTCACAAATTTTAAATTACTTAGTTCTTTCAATTGAAATAGTATTATGGGCTGAGAATTAGTGTTCCCCCACACTGTTGTGGTTTTCTATTATCTGGTTGAGTTTCATTGAGCTTCTCATGTTTCGTAAAATTGAATTTTGTGGAGTTATGCTACCCATTTTTCCGTGTGTGCCTGGAAAAATATTTTTATCAGATATTTGTGATGTTCGGTGTATTTAAGAAAATGGGTTTTAAATTTGTGGCTTAGTACCAAGTTTCATTTTTGGGCATTTTGGGGGTTTGCCCTAATTTGTGTGCTCCTCAGATTTGTCGGTTGTGATGTTGGGCATAAATTGAATGTTGGAATTGATAGTATTCCATGATTGTAGCCAATGTGTGGTTTTACTTAGTGATTTTTGGATTCACCTTGGAATCCATCCTCCTGACAAAGTAGTCAGTTGAGTGTGTTGTGTGCACGAGTATGTTTCCATATTCTCTCTTTAGGAATTTTCTTGGTGCTTGATTTGAGATCACATATTGAGGTACTTATGTCAGTGTTTAAGATTGCATCATGTGAACATTGAGTGTTCCATGTTGGGATCCTAAAGGACCTATACTCTTTGTTTGAGAGAAATTGAGTTTGCCATGTTTCATTGTGGTTTTTATGACTTTCAGAGTCTTTTATGGCCTTTTCCTTGTTGCATTGTTTTGTGCCTCATTGTAGAATGAGATGAGCCTGGTGTTTGGGTAGTGGAGTAGAGTGACTCCTTACATGTATCTCAACCCACAAGTGGCCATCATAGGACACATGAAGGGGTTTCTTAATAAGTGATAACATAATTAAAATTTTTTTAGTGCATTATTGACCTCATTTTTTGAGGGTTCCTTGGTGGGGCATTACATCTGGTATTAGAGCCCATGTTTATACACTAAGATCTCTTGGTATATGTTACCTACATAAGTTGATGATTTTTGGCACATGAGTTCATGTGTGTAGCGACATGAAGATTGGTAGATTGTTGCTTGGGTGTCTAAGTATGGAAATCTTGAGTGCTCTGGAAGAACCAACCCAAGTAGCATAGGTTGGGGGAGGATTACCTCCTAGATCTTTGCACCAATTAGGGGTGAAATATACCCCTACATGAGAACCTCTTGCAAAGATATTTGACCAATTGTTTGTCCTTGCTCCTGGTTTGTGAGTGTTTGGAGACCCCTATGTGGTCTGAGTGTGTGGATGCCTTGGCAATTGGGGTTGTGTTGCCCTCTGTTATAGTATGATAGCTAGTATGTTTATGTGTTGATTGTTGGTTTCTTCAGATGCTTAGTAGCCTTTAAGTGGCTCAGTTGCTTATGTGACCCCTACTTGGTTAGGGTAATTGATGGGTGTCCATGCATGACCCTGAGTGCCTATTCATTACTTCCAGTGGAGCATGGTGCATTGTTTTATGGGATTTTTGCATTAAAGTGAAGGTAATTGAAATGATTCATGTTATATCTATTGTGGCATATTATTTATTTCATTGAAATGCACTATTCTTGAAGAGCGATAATCATGCACCATATTAATTATAAACAGAAACATTCATTGGTAAAGATGAGTTAAATTGTTAATTATAAGATAAATCACTTGGGTTAATAACGTAGGTCCCCAGATTGCATGGTTGCCTTAATCTCTTGAAGAGTTATGTGTTTTTGGCTGTGAAGCATCATGTAGAAAATCATTCCATTCAGTGGTTTCATGTGTATCTAACATTTTTTTCTTGATTACCTTGTATCCACCTTGAATTGAGTGCAATAAGGCCATAGTGACCATAGAGAGCGACCATCACTAGTAATACGTTGAGATCATGACCATGCCCTTGTGATGTGTATTTGTTTTGTGTTGTTGCAACCAATTATGGTGACTCGAGATGCATACTATGCATATTCCTAATGTGGAAAGAACCTACGTGATTTTTGGTTAATCATTCCTTGATCTATCATTGTGTCTTGTGTGAGCATGTTGAGCACCCCCCTTTGATAGATCAAAGTCTCATATTACATCCCTGCATGTGTATCACTCTTGTGTTTGTGATTACCCTCGTATTTGTGTGCTCCTTGTAAACTTGTGTTGTGCTTTTAGTATATGTTTCAAGGATGTTCTTAGACCTTCTGATTGAAACCCTTCATAGTGGAATTATTTCATTTCATAGAAAAGGTAAAGGAATTTTAATTGACAAAACATTGCTATCTTTTTTTAGTATTTTCAATGATGCATATGGTTGGGATCATTAATAGTCCACCATTTAGCATGTATGGGTGTGTTCTTTAACATGTTTAGATGTTTTATTCCCTAGTTTTGTGCGGTAGTTACTCCCTCTAATGTGACTGATAATTGTCACGATGTTTTGTGAATGTGTTTCTTGATTGGTGGTTTATTTTTCTTTCTTCGTGGATTATTCCACGTGTTGTGTGGGCTAGCATTGAATTTTATTATTTATTATGCTTGGATTAGTAACCAAAACCTTTTCATCTACCTATTTGTGACATTCATCTTGTTTGATTTATTTTTGAATCACACATGCTTTTGGGATTTACCGTCACAATTGATGATTCCCCCATTTGGGTTTTCCCCTTTCAGTTTCATGGTGACTATTCTCAATGTTTGTTATTGCTGCCATATTTTTTGTTTAGTGTGATTCTTTCATGTTCGACATGGACCTCTGATAGTGTGTGCAAGGGAGAACACTGCAAAGAACATACTATTGTGTTTATTGATTAGCTATACGGACGTTAATTATAATGTTTTCTTATATAAATGATGAGAAATTTTTTATGAACATAGAAAGAAGTGCAAGTTATAATGATGTATATGCATGTTAGCATTAATTTTTTTTTAGATGCAACAAATTATAAATCTTCCTTTCTATAGATGTTAGTAGCTGCATTGTGCAATTGATGAGTAAAGGTATACCTTGTTAATGAGATTAGAAATTGCATGAGATTTATGTAAAGTGTTAAGAATGGATGATTGATTTTAGTAGACATCATTTTGAACATTTATTAGAATGATGATGTAAATGTTGTCTTTTATAAATGTCAATGCTTATCTTGTGTGGTAGTGGTTGAACTTGAATGCTTTCATTGTATTCTTATGTGTGTGTTGATAGTTATTATAGTTTTCTCCCATGCCTATGTATTGGGATCTTGATTTCTCCCCTTGCTTGACATTTCTTATTCTAGATGGTTGGGTGTGATTTAGTCCACCAATTAGGTAATATTTATTTTGGGTCATGAGACCATGTCTTTTTTTAATTCTTTCTTGTCCGGGAGTGGCTGTGGAGATGCTTTGGGCACACTCTTTTGGGTTATTAATTGCCATCGAGTATTCTTTGGGCCATTTTTGTTGCGGGTTCCCTAACCTTCCTATTTGGCTGGCATGGTGTGGGGACAAAGAGAGTCTCCTTTCCCATCCCCTCTCTCTCTCTATACATACATACATACATACATACATACATACATACATACATACATACATACATACATATATATATATATATATATATATATATTGTAATACATAAAAAAATATAAGATGATATAAATATGTAATGGATAAAAATGTAAATGAATATATGGAGATGTGATGAAGAGATATGATATTGAGGGAAGATAAGATTCTCCTCCTAGCCCCAAATTTCACAAAGGAAAGATCCACTTTGATCAACCATGAGAAAAAGGTTAATGCACAAATGCATCAATCTATCAAAAATAAGAAGAAAGAAGAAAACCTTGTATTCCCAAATTATGGATGAAGAGTATAGAATAGATTTGAATTGATTAAAACCTTAATTGAAATGAATTGAAGACAAGTACTAACCTCAAAATATAGCAGATCTGGAAAAGCCTATTTTTTGATGTCTATTTTGAGTTTCATGAAATTCTACAACTAGATCTGGAACAAAAATGCAGAGACAGACAAAACCCAGAAATATTTTTCTTTTGTGAGACAAGTTGACCTTGACCTCTTTACAGGGGTGCAATTGTACCCCAAAATGTCAACCTCGACTAGCACTGCTCCAATGGAAAATCTTTTCGTGGATCCTGAAAGTTGGCCGAAAAGGGTATCCAAATCTGGTATGAAATTCATTGTCATGTACCTGTACCTACAAGAAAAATGGTTTTGTTTGTTGGGGGGAGGGGTTTACCTTGGTCAAACTCGAGTTTTGGAATTAACCTTATAATATAATTTTAATTGCATAAATAAACAAAGTAAATAAATGAATTCACCTTGGTTGTATAGAAACCCTTGTGGAGGATTCAAATCCTTGGATCCACAAGTATGTATGCGCCAAATGAATGTAGAATTTAGGATGTAGGAGGTCTCAAATCAATTTCTTATAGATCTTCAACACCAATCTTGAATGGATCTTAGAATAGGAAGATACTTGCATGGATGTGGATGGAGAAATCTTCAACAAGAGGTCTCCATAGAGCTTGAATCCTTCAATGGCTACCAATGGATCTCCTTGATGAATTGAATGCTTGAATGTGCTTGAATGCTTGAATTCTTGAGAGTAGATGATTTCTTCAATATATTATCCTTCATGTGCATAAGTGATCATGTTCTTTCATGTGCATGTCTTAGAGAAAATGAGAGGAGAAAGCTTCCTTATATACCAATCTAGGGCACAATCTTCTAGAGAGGCCTACATAGGCGAATTAAATTCCAATTAGACCTATACCCATAGAAGTGGACCTATATTAAATATAATTTCAAGATTCATTGCCTCTAAGACCAAAACAACCGATCCAGAAGCGGGAATTAAATCTTTCGAAGCCCGACATCCAAAAACCCAAGAAACTTGAAATTTGGACCCTAGGTCAGGGTTGAGGTTGGCTCTGACCTAGGTCAGGGTCAAGGTAAACCTTGAACCATAAGGTTTACCTTGACCCTAAGGTCAAGAACTTCAAATCTATAGATCAGGATTCTAGAAATAGGTTGGAGAGAACTGGAAAATGGGGCAGATCCAAGTCAGAGACCCATTTAAGGCGCTTGACATGACCCCAAACCAATTAATCAGAGGGTAAACCAGTCCAAAATGGAAGTGGTTCCATTTTCTGATGATACATTTAGCCCCCACTTTAGAAAGAGTATGGACTCAATGCAAACTCTTGGTAAAGGAGATCATAAAGAAAAGATAATCTTATTGAAATCAAAAGGGACAAATGAATCCTCAAGTCCCCATGGACTCAAGTCTTTGTCAACCCCACGATTACAATAAGAGAGACATCACCAGTCAAAGAGAAAGAGAGAGGGTGTGATTACCTTGCCCAATGAGAACCTATGTCCCATTATGAATCACATAAATAAAAAGTGCAATTGGAAAGATGGAGTTGAACCACCTAGTGAATGTGGCTACTCACTAGTCAACCCATCAAGGGTTTACTCTTAGGAATATTCTACTCCAAAAGAGAAAAGTCAAAAAATAGAGAGATCCAGTCTTAAGGACACCTTCCATCCCTAAGAGATAAAAATATTGTAAGTTGAAACTGGAGGGATCAAGAGATCCTATAAGGTAAAAATCCACACTTTAAGGATTAGTCTATAATCCATAAAGGGAAAAAGTTTTAAGTTGTAAGTTTGAAAATATTTTGAAAGTGCGTGTGTTAAAAAGTGAGTAGAGCATATGCCCCCATGTTAAAGTCATTGCTAACACTTTAATAGGAGCAATGGATTTAACAAAAACATAAACAACTCCTTTGATTACGTTTCCACTACGAGATGCCCCCAAGTGAAGACAAATCAAGAGAAATACCACATAAACATACAGAGAGCATAGAAGGGATCTACCTACCATGGGGTTAGTATGATCATAAGATAATATATATAATATTATATTATTGAAAATGAATTGACATAATTACCCCAAATAAATTAGAACTACAATCACAATGGAGGAAAGAAAACACAAGAGTTACGAAGAAGAGTCTTTTCAGACCACACATGGAGACCAAAAAGAATCAATGCTACCATGTCGCAAATCCAAGCGGACTACACAAGGAAAACTTTTATGAACAATAGCATAGGTGCAACATAACATGAAAATAATATATAGAAAAATAGAGGTACATATAGAGGAATTGTACAACAGGTTTGATTCCTTTATCACCTTGTACCAACAAAGTAACAAGGGTCGTATAAAAGAGTCTAACAAACATTTAGCAAACATATTAAAGGAGAAGCACAATACAACATGCAAACATAGAAAAGGATCCCATGGAGGACAAGCCAGTCAAGCACATCACCTACTCTCCCCATCTTGGTTTATATTATTTAGGGAAGGTGGGAAACTCACAAGAGGGACTATATCCAACATAGTAGGAATAATAGCCAGTTCCAAACAAGGATCCTCTTAAGAATCATGATGTTTGATACTAGGTGTAATTATCAGTTGTATGGAAAGCATATGAGGTAAATTAGTATCAAGATAAATAGTCTCATATTCATCATTAGCATCAATAGGATCATCAAGAGTATCTTCTTCATCAAGATTAATAGAATCTAATATGAAAATGGAATCATCATAATTATTCATCTTAACATCATTATTAACATTAACTTCCTTCAACACATCAGGCATAGGCTGGTCAAAAGAAGGTAAAGAATTTTGAAGAACATAAGAATGGGCCCTAGTGTGAGCTCGATGCTTCTTACAACGTTCATTGGAAGATTTGTTATGTTTTGTCTTGTTTGAAATATGTTGAGAACTAGGAGGAACAACAAGCGGTTTCTTCACAGGTTCTATAGGAGGATTAGTAGGTTTCTCAGTAGGCTGAAAAGAAACAATAGGAGTTTGATTAATAGAACTAGAAGCAATGGATAAAGGAGGTATAGAAGGCATAGGAAAAATACCATGGTTTAGATCTATCTAAGCCATGCTTAACTCAAGAATCTTGTGATGTTTATAGGCTTGATATGAGCAAAAAAGGTTATCAGGTTGAGAAGAACATGAATTAGGTAATGAAGGCCAAAAGAAGTTAAGGGTAGCACAATCCCTAGGCCTAGAAGGTTGATATAAACTATGATTAATCATTTTCACCTCTTCATCATGAATGAACTTAATACACTTGTGGATAGGAGAAGCAACGACACACATGAAAGTCAACCAAGGCAAACCAAGATTAACTTGAAATTGATCAGAAGTAGGGACAACAATGAAGGTAGTGTCCACAACTTTAGCACAAAGTTCAACAGGTAAGTTAATAGAACCAAATGATGGATAGAGAAAACCATTACAAGTTTGAATCCACACATCAGATGTATCATAATAATCACGTTGTAAGTTCTTCATAAAAATATTTTCTTCAGTGATGACATTGACTAAGGAAGTAGGATCAACAAGACAAGCACACATAGGTATCTTAGAAATCCTAGCATAAATGTAGAGGGGACCATCATGAGCCTTAATAGTCTTAGAATCATCAAAGGTGATCGAGAGTTCCCTAGGTCTTTTATCCTTAGGTTGTTTTGAAGGTTTAGATTGAGGTTTCAATTTAGGTTGAGGTGGAAATTGAAATTGAGGTTGAGATTGAGGCTGGGGTGGAGAGACAGGTTGAGGAAAAACAACATGCTCCACATGGTTAACAATATGATTGAGATCATCCATCTTTGAGTCATAAACAATATCCACAGAAGATGGATGAATAATGGTATTAGTATCATGTGTAGGAAAATGATTCGTATAGATTTGAAGGTTTTGATTAGGAGGAGAGAAAGATTTGTTCCCACTACTATCAAAATGATCAACATATAAAGCATTAGAATCAATTAAGTCTTGAACCTTATGTTTTAGAGAATAACACTTCTCAGTATCATGGTCATTATGATAATGGTATTGAAAAAAGGCTTTGGGATCAAAGGATTTTGATGCCATCATAGTAGAAAGAAGAGGTTAGAAAGGATTCAAAGTAATCATATTAGCAGTCAACAATTTACTCATAATAGAATGTAAAGATTCAGAAAGAGGAGTAAATGTACAATTTAAATGAAAATCAGTGCATGCAGAAGTGGCATTGTGGGATGCAACAACAACTTGATCAACAACTGCATTTACTTGTTTATTGATTTTGACATAGTTGTTAGGCTTCTAAAACTTTTTGGGATTAGGAGAAGCATCACTCTTATCAAATGGAACATAAGCCATTGGAGTGTTGCTCTCAAATTTTCTCACCTGTAATTGATAACGATGAAGTGCTACACAAAGTTGTTGAAAAGAGGTAAATTTAGTAAGCAAAATCTTATCTCTAATATCCTTTTGCAAATTTGAAATAAACATATTCTGAATATCAATATTAGGAACAAGATAAGAAATACGAGCATACAAATGCTTAAATCTACCAATAAATTCAGTCAGTTTCTCTTTAGTATTCTATTTACAATGCATCAAATCAGTTAAGGACACTTGCAAACCAATATTATTTTGGAAATGTTGAATAAAGGTATTGGCAAGTTTTAGAAAATAATCAATAGAATAAGGAGGCAAGGAACAATACCATTGCAAGGCCTTATCACGAAAGGTTCTAGCAAACAACTTGGATAAAATTCTATGGTCATGAGCATAGTCACTGCAAAGGATTTGAAATGTTTTAACATGAGTGACAAGATCTCCCTTACCATTGTAATTCTCAAGATGAGACATATTGGCTTGCTAAGGGACATGAGAACAAATAATGTCTAGGGATAAAGGACTACCTATTTTACATGTAGGAATACTAAACTTGGATTGAGTTAAGGACACAAGTTGTTGTTGCAAAGAGGATACAGTTTGAGCCAGACTAATGATTATGGAATCATTGGAAGAAATAGGAGGCATAGAAACATTAGGAACACTAGGAAAAGTGTAGGAAGCAACAGGAATAGAAGACACAATTTGTGGAACACTTGGAACCACAGTTGGGAGAGGATTGGAATAGGTAAAATGAACACTATGGTAAGAAGGCTGTGAGGTAGGTAGAGACACTAGTGGAACACTCACAGGAAGAGATGGAAGTGGAATATTCAAAGATAGAGAATTGGAAAATGTAAGAGATGTAGTCACTAAAGGAGGAGTATAAGTAGGATTTCTAGGTAAAGCAACAGAAGAAGGTTCCACACTAGTGACAGGAGGAGTAAATCCTAAATATTAAGCTTCTTGAGCTAAAGATTTAACATTTAAATTCTCAAGATGAGTAATACCATGCAAGGGTTTAACACCTTGAGCACTATCACAAAGGACTTTCTTAAGAGCCTATATAGCTTGGATATAATCTTGATTATGGTTTTCTTGAATAAGCCAATTTCCCATTTTATCAAGTTCGGTTGATAGTTTTTGGACATGTTCAGGAGGAACTCTTAAAGAATCATCCTCATCATGAGATGAGTGAGAAGAGTTATGATCCATATAAGGATTGGAATCATGAGTGATCAAATTTTCATTCAGGATCCTACGGAAAGGAGAGGAAGATTCAAGATCAAAGGAACCCATAAGTCTATGAATTCTTCTAATCGAGATATTATAGGTAGGACTAGAGGTAGTAAAGATCATACACCAATGCAATGTAAATGAACTAAACTAATAAAATGTAAATGCATGAACATAAAAGAAGGCTAATCTAATATGCATGCAAGATCTAACATGAAATGTAAATCTAACACCAAAAATTAAGATTTGTCTATCGCGGGTTCACCAAAATATAATACATAAAAAATGTAAGATGATATAAATATGTAATGGATAAAAATGTAAATGAATGTATATATGGAGATGTGATGAAGAGATATGGTATTGAGGGAAGATAAGATTCTCCTCCTAGCCCCAAATTTCACAAAGGAAAGATCCACTTTGATCAACCATGAGAAAATGGTTAATGCACAAATGCATCAATCTATCAGAAATAAGAAGAAAGAAGAAAGCCCTGTCTTCCCAAATTATGGATGAAGAGTATATAATAGATTTGAATTGATTAAAACCTTAATTTAAATGAATTGAAGACAATTACTAACCTCAAAATATAGAAGATCTAGAAAATCCTATTTTTTGATGTCTGTATTGAGTTTCAAGAAATTCTGCAATCGGATCTGGAACACAAACACAGAGACGGAGAAAACCCAAAAATATTTTTCTTTTCTAAGTTAGGTCAACCTTAACCTCTTTATAGGGGCACAATTGTACCCCAAAATGTTGACCTCAACCTACACTGCTCTGACAGAAAATCTATTTGCGGATCCTGAAAGTTGGCCGAAAAGGGTATCCAAATCTGATCTAAAATTTGTTGTCCTGTACTTGCACCTGCACCTACAAGAAAAATGGTTTTTTTTTTTGTCGGGGGGAGGGGTTTGCCTTGGTCAAACCCTAGTTTTGGAATTAACCTTATAATATAATTTAAATTGCATAAATAAACAAAGTAAATAAATGAATTCACCTTGCTTGTATAGAAACCCTTGTGGAGGATTCGAATCCTTGGATCCAAAAGTATGTATGAACCAAATGAATGTAAAATGTAGGAGGTCTCAAATCAATTGCTTGTATATCTTCAACACCAATCTTGAATGTATCTTAGAATAGGAAGAGGCTTGCATAGATGTGGATGGAGAAATCTTCAACAAGAGGGCTCCATAGAGCTTGAATCCTTCAATGGCTACCAATGGATCTCCTTGATGAATTAAATGCTTGAATGTTCTTGAATGCTTGAATGCTTGAGATTATATGATTGCTTCAATAGATTATCCTTCATGTGCATAAGTGATCATGTTCTTTCATGTGCATGTCTTAGAGAAAATGAGAGGAGAAAGCTTCCTTATATACCAATCTAGGGAATAATATTATAGAGAGGCCTACATAGGAGAATTAAATTCCAATTAGACCTATAACCTTAGAAGTGGACCTATATTAAATATAATTTCAAGATTCATTGCCTTGAAGACTGAAACAGCCAACTCGGAAGCGGGAATTAAATATTTCTGAAGCCTGACATCTGGAAACCCCAAAAACTTGAAATTTGGACCTTAGGTTAGGGTTGAGGTCAACTATGACCTAGGTCAGGGTTGAGGTCAACCTTGACCTTGAGGTCAATAACTTCAAATCTGTAGATTTGGATGCCAGAAACATGCCGGAGAGAAGTGGAAAATGGTGCAGAACAAGGGGAAAATCCAGATCCACGTCAGAGACCCTTTCAAGGCGCTTGACATGACACAAAACTACTTAATCAGAGGGCTAAACCAGTCCAAAATGGAAGTGCTTCCATTTTCTGATGATATATATACATATATATATACATACATACATACATATATATATATATATATATACACATACATACATACA
>MU226977.1:444215-483538 GCA_018584345.1 Thuja plicata | reverse complement strand
ACATATTACCATCTTGAGCTTGGTTATGGATGTGAGTGTAGGGGGGTATTAACCATTATGATTAACTTTCACCTTATTGAAGGTAAGCTCATGGTCTAGTTGGGTTTAGTAACCATTGGCTCCAACTATGGTAGAGCTCTTGAGGTCAGAGAAATCATATTGCTCCTATGATTGATGTTTAGTTGGCTTTGTGTATCCCTTCATATTGAAGGAGTGCAATGTTTATCCTCTATAGAGTGAGTTATCTATGTTTTGAGAGTAGACCTTTTTCATTTGTACCTCTTGGTACCCTAATATGGATGTAGTATCCCTCTAAGAATTTCATTTTGGTAGAGAATCCTCGCATTTTTGAATTCTTGAGTGAGTGAGTGAGGCTCTAGTTAGATTAAAGTATGCTCTAGGAAAGCATGGTTGTGCCTTTTTCAGTCTGTTAGGATGATCCTTCCATTATTCTCAAACTATTGAGTTGAGGTCTTTAGGTTCCTTAGTCTTCGATAATACCCTAATGTGCATTGTTTATGGCTAGGTGCCTTGGATGAGGTAGAGCAACAAGTTTTATGCCTTAATTGGTAGAGATTATGGCTAGACACATCCTTCCTTGCACGTATCATGGTTCCTTTGTAGGACTTTGAGAGATGTTGATTCTCTTGTTAACGTGTGTTAGTCATTTTAGTAGTTGTGAGACTGGATGGTAAGGAGATGGTGTGGTTTGGCCAGGCTTGTGGTCAAGCTGTATGCCTATTTTGTTATTGGCTTAGACCATGTATCTTGCACATTGTGTGCTTCATTGTGTGAGTTGCATGATTATAAGAGAAAGCCTAGTCTTTGGGAGGGGGAGGGGTATTATGTAGTGCCTCTCTCATTTTATTTCTACATGACATCCTGATGGATGCTGCTTCAACATTATATGTGTTAGTGCTTCTATGTAGTTGGATGATATCTCTTTTTAATGTATTGTTTGGACTTGGATGCTTCATTGATGCACTATGTTATTGGTTGAGTTAACCTTATGCTTTGATGGATGTATGCTTTTGGTGTATGATCATTTTGGACCTGTGAGAGGTTGGTACCTTTAGGGTGATCTAGCTTATACCATTTCATCGACCAGTTGCTTATATTCTTATGCCTAGTTATGAGAACCATTATGTTGTGGCTTGTTGCATACCTGATTCATGATGCTAGACATTTTAAGGATATTGTTTTGAGTTTGGAAGACTTATTGCGCTCTTAGTAATTTGATCTGAGCTTGATTCTTTTATGTAATTTTGTGATTATTTCCATGTTAGGATTTTATATTGGCATTGCGAGATGCACCTAGTTTAGTTCATTCCATTGTTCATTTCTAGGATTACTACCAAGGTTTTGATGGTATATGGGTTACCTAGCTTAAGATGTGATTTGATAATTTCACTGAGGTATGTGTTAGTGGTTACCAGATGGTGATTTTTATCATGATGATGTTTTGATCCAAGTTAGAATCTTACGACTCTATGAGTATCTATATGATGAAAATGCACTATTTTGGTTACCAATATCATTGTTGATTTAGATGTTAAACTATGTTGTTATTCCCTTTCTTTTAATCAATATTTGCATGATAATACTATTTTTATGTGACATAATGGTTTATGATGATATCTGGTATGTTTTGCATTCAAGAATATTAGATTAATATATGATGATATTTATATTTGATTTATGACTTATTGTGCCTTGTATGTTATTGGATATTTTTTCTATTTCATATCATTAAGTATATAAAAGAGATTTACATCATAGTTATATAGATTAGAACAATTAGAGCTTGAATGTTATGTTGCCCATCCAATGATTTCATGGGTTTTGAAAGCAAGATTATTTGTGTTTGTTGACACTCCATCATCATGCATCCCCTTCCTAGACTACTTCAGTTGCTAATGAATTCAAAAAGAGATCTTCCAAACTCACCTTCAGCTTTCATGGTGGTGTATCCACGCACAATGTCCTTTTTTTCAATAGTACCCTTGTTATCTCTCAGGATCTATAGGATTTTACTTTCTTTCATCTTGATAAAATTTGTAACCTACATGGAAACATCAATATAAATGAGTCTCCTAAGAGACTCAGTAAGGTTCCTATCCTTCCCTGCTAGTACATCATTATTCCAAGCCTTCCAGATAATCCACAATATAACAGAAGAAAGGATAGACCAAAAAGTGTTATAGAATTTTCTGTTGTTAATATGCCTTGAGATTATATTCAAAACATTGAAATGAACATTGAAGGTGATACCAAAAATTTTCTAGACTTTAGTTGCAAACAAACATTCAAAGAAGACATGTAAAACAGATTCAGGATGTCTGCAGATAGTACACAGATTAGGCTCTCCTCCAAGCTTCTTAAAGGGTAACTTATGTAGCAGGAGCCTCCACAAAAAATAGTTAATCTTGGGTTCCAAAGGCCTAACCCAAATGAGGGAAAAGTATTTGTTCCAGTCAGATTGAGGAGCATCAAGGTGCCACTTGGAATTAGCATGGGAAATAATGTCAGGGTTAAGAGTAAGTAAATGGTAGATATATTCTATTTTAACAAGGTGGAGGGGAGTTTAGTCAAGCCATGAGAGCTGGAAGGAGCATCAACTTGGGGGGAAGGAACCACTACTAGACCCCAAACAGATAAGGGCATCAGAGAGGGGGGAATATGTTCTCCATTGTGATTTGGGAATATGAAACTTTTCTTCCATCTTCTCCCATGACACAAGTTTTCCCTATTGCAATACATCTTGGAAAGTATTAATACCTTTCTCAGACCACTTTTTTGTTGAGCATCCTTTAAGTAATTCTAGAGGTTTATTATTATGTTTCAGATTCCACCATACAAACTTCTAGCCACAAATCAATCCATTTCCTTCGGTTGGGACAAATTTATAGAAGAATTGTCTAACAAATTTCCATCTCTTCCAAATGGTCTTAAAGACACTTGAGCCTTGCACAACTATATTTCCTTCTATTGTAAGAAGATCAGTGTAGCAGAGATTAGTCCAAGCCTTAGATTTGCTAGGATGAGCTCGAGATAGGTTGTTTCTTATCAAGATCTTCCAAGGCTCTTCCCATGTGGATTCCTTTGCAATCCATTTAAAAAATAATGCAATGCCTTAGGTTCTAAGATCCTTCAAACCAAGTCCTCTCCAAGACTTCTCTTTGGTACACCACTCCCAAGAAACAATGTGCACCTTCCTGTTACCTCTACCATAAACATAGAGAGATTCTCTGATAATCTTATAGATAAGGTTAAATTGGTGATCGTTAAAAATTCATGCAGAAGAGAGACATATTAGATAAGAAGAAATTTTTTTATAACTCACATGGATTCTTCCCAAAAAATAGGGGAGATTACTGTCCCATTTGTTCAATTTATTTAGAATTCTATCTTTGACCCAAATCCACATTTAATTGATACTGGGGTCTATGGAAAATGGAATACCTAGGTACCTAACAATATGGTTAGGGCCTCCCCATTCCAATCCATACTTTCCCCACCAACTTGGGGGATTTTTATCCCAACCCATCATAATAGATTTGGAAAGTGACATCTTACTACCAGAGGCCAAGCAAAAAAAATCAAGCTTGGTCATGAGGCAACCCATATTGTTTTTTGCTAGTTCCATGAGGATGGTTGTGTCATCAACAAACTAAATGTTAGATACCTCTTGATTATTAGGGAGAATGATTCTGTTAAATTTTGGGGACAAAGAATCATCCCTAAGAAGGAAATGGAGGGAGTTTGCAGCAATAAAAAAATGGGAAGGAGAAAGTGGGCAACCTTTCCTGATGGACCTAGAAAGTTCAAAAAATTATGATCTTACTCCATTGACCTCTACTTCTTCCCTTGCTCCTTGGAGAAGTGTAGAGACCATATTGCAAAAGAGACCATGCTGTTATTACCGTTTTGATCAATATCTGCATGATGATACTATTTTCATGTGAAATAATGCTTTATGATGATATCTGGTGTATTTTGCATTCGAGAACATTGGATTAATATATATGATGATGTTTATATTTGATTTATGAATTATTGTGCCTTGTATGTTATTGGATGTTTTACTACCAAATTTCATTGATATATGCTCATAATGTTGTAAATGATTATTTTAAGGATTTAAATTTAAATGTGATGTTTAATTTAAATGAAATGTATATTGAGGATTAAATATGGAATGACCAGTGTTGTGACATTCTAATACATATGAATGATCACGTCCACTAGAGCGCCATTGTTCCATTAGGCTTATTTTATCATTATTATATCTGCTTTGATTATTTATATTATGAGAAAATGCACTTGATGTTTGCATGTTTCAGTGAACAGGTCCTAGACATCATTTTTGCTTGAATTACATGTTTGAGTGTGTCTTTATCCCCAATAATGGCATAGGAGATAATATCATCGACCATTAATGATTGAGCCAATATCGCCCCTATATGGGTGATGTACCCTTAATTTATATATTATACCTCTGGTACGTGTGGGTAAATCCAAATTTCATATGCATATTATGTTAGACTAGTGAAAGTGTGTGCATTTAGAGGTCTTGAAGTTGTTATGGATGAGATTTAATTAATGTTGATTTAATTTATTAAAGCATTTATTTTTATTTGTCAACTAATTTTCCATAGTGAATTTCATTTAATTAGAATTGGTTTAATTTATTGCGAGAAGTCTTTAGTGTTTTCAATTATCTAATTTATTTTATTTTTAAGTCCTTTTTGAAAAGTGACTTTATATTTGGAGGAAAAGAGTTTATTCCACATTCGTGCTTTTGTGAAATTGCTAATTTTCTCCAAAATTGTATGGAGAAAATAGATCTTTTTCTCATTGTGATCTATCCACTTATCGAGTTTTTTTGGTTGGTGTCTCGTTGGACTCATGTCGGTGTTGCTTATCTTCCCGTGGAGCCATTCAAGTTTTCACAGTGAATTTAATTTATTCTCCTCAGTTTTGCATTTGCCATATTGTGTGAGGTAGGACATCTCACAAATTTTAAATTACTTCATCCTTTCAATTGAAATAAATCTCAATTGAATCATGGGCTGATAATTAGCATTCCCACACATTGTTGTGGTTTTATACTAACTAGTTGGGTTTCATTGAGATTCTCATGTTTCGTAAAATTAGATTTTGTCGAGTTATACTGCCTATTTTCCTGTGTGTGCCAAGAATATGGTTTTTATTAGATATGTGTGGTGTTGGGTGTATTTAATAAAATGGGTTTTAATTACATGGCTTAATTCCAAGTTTCATTTTGGGCATTTTTGGGGTTTTCCTTGATTTGTGTGCTTCCTAGATTTGTCGGCTGTCATGTTGGGCATAAATTGAATGTTGGAATTGATAGTATTCCATGATTATAGCCAATTTTTTGTTTTAATTTGTATTTTTTGGATTTGCCTTAGAAATTGTACTCTTGGCAAAGTGGTTGGCTGTGAGCACAAGTATGTTTCCATATTCTCTCTTTTGCACTTTTCTTGGTGCTTGATTTAAGATCACATATTGAGGTAGTAATGTCAGTATTTAAGATCACATCATGAGCACATTGAGTGTGCCACATCAGGATCCCAAGATACCCGCGCTCTTGGTTTGAGACCAATTGAGTTTTCCATGTTTCATCGTGATATTTATGACTTTGAGAGTCTTTTATAGATTTTGCCTCGTTGCATTGTTTTTCTTTGTGCCTTGTTGTAGAATGAGATGATCCTATTGTTTGGGTAGTGGAGTGGAGTGTCTCCTTACATGGATCTTGGCTCGCAAGTGTCCATTGCAGGACATATGAAGGGGTTTCTTAATAAGCGATAACATAATTAAAAAATTGTTTAGTGCATTATTGACCTCATGTTCCAAGGGTTCCTTGGTAGGGCATTACATATCACATGTGTAATTCTAAAGTATGCAAAGGAACCTAATAAGGAATTTATTTTCTTTACATACCTGTTAAGGTGCCACATTTTAGTTTCACCTTTTCTTATGACATTCACTATAATTTGTGAATTACCTTCCAAGTGAAGCCTTTCCACATTAATTCTTGTAGATTACTTGATTGCACTAAGAGCTACTTGAATCTCCACTTCTTTATTAGAATAATACCCAAGACATTTAGCTCCTAATAGTAACATATTCCCTTGATAATCTCTAGGTACATACCCTACTCCAGATGACCTAGAATTTCCTTTCAAATCTCCATCAAAGTTCATTTTGATCCATCCTTTCTCCAATGCAATCCATTCCTTACTCACCACCCCTTGATTAACATGATTAACCCTACGCTACCCATTAGCGGGCTTGAATTTCACCATTAACCATGCTTTATAAATTTTCTTGTCATCCAAACCAAAAGGCGTATTTGAGAGATTGATCTAAGAAGCCACATTACTAACCAACTCTAAAATTTATCTTTCCAATTTTCCTAAAAATTGGTCAAGTTTGTCTTCTTTATCGTGGAATACACATATGTTCCTTTCCTTCCAAATCTCCCATATAATGGCCAATGGATACACCTGCCAAATACTATAAATAATACATTTTCCTCTTTGGGATGAACCAAGACTACCCAAGCTCAAAAAGTGTCTCTAGTAATGGCCCTTTCTAGCCTAGTCGGTGTAGAACAAACTTCCAACAAGATTGAGATAAGTCACTGTTCAATAGTAAGTGGTCCAATTTTTCTTTGGCCCTATTACAAAGAAGACATTTAAAAGGTCTTGTGAAAAAAATCTTGTTTGATTTATCCCCTATAATCATATTTCCTCTAAATGCCAACCAAGAAAAGGCACTCATTTTTTGTAAACAATGTTTTCCCCAACATACATGGGTCGACCAATCCTCCCTCCTATTCTCATTCTCTAGAAGTGTATAACTCAGTTTCACTGAGTAATCCTCTTTTTGAGACCCACACCAAATGACTTCATCCACTGCTCCCATGATCACCATTGGTTTGTCATGAAAAATCCCTTTCAATAGAAATTTATTTTCTTCATCTAAGTTGAGCTCCCCAACATCCTTCCATATCCACTCCATTCTTGAGCCATCATTCCTTTCTTTGAGATAATTAAATACTTTATCTCCCCATCTATCCTCTATAATATCTCCAACCTATTCCAAATGTCCAAGAATTAATCTATAACTTGGCCTTTTTTCCATCTCATATATGCCAAAAAATGTGTTATATAATAACTGGTCTACAACTAATAATTAAATTCCACAACATTGAACTACATGGGGGATCCAACACAGTGAATATCCTTATTCTCGTTATTTTCCAAATGCTTGGCCTATAATATCTATACACATTTATGGTTTGAGTATTTGTACATATTCCATAAAGGCTTTTCCCCTATATCTTCATTTAAGATCTTCCAATTGCATAATCCTAGATCCCTTATGTCCTTAGGCTTACAAAATTTATCCCAAGCTAACAATTTTTTTTATCTTGATCATGGTGGCATTCCAAATTTTTTTATCATATTTTGTTCAATCAATTTAATAAAATTTGGAGGAATCTTCAAACACATCATTAAAAATAGTGGCATTATAGAAATAACCAATTTCAACATAAGAATCCTACTAGCTAAAGTGAGTCATCTACTTTTCCATCCTTCCATCTTACCCATACACCTATCAATCAGAACATCTCACAAGTTAGCTTTACATGCCCCACCAAAAAGTGGAATGCCTAAAATTTACCTGGTAATGAACCTGACCAGAGATTTAGAAATTTTAGAATATCCCTTTGAAAATTGAAACCATTGTATTAAATAATACTACTTCTAATTTTATCCAATTAATTTTTTTTCCTGAGACCTTGCTATACTTATCAAGAACAAACTTCATGACCCTATCCTCCCTTAAATAATCACCCCTCATCAACAAGGTATCATCAACAAATTGAAGATGTGAGATATGGTCTACCCCTCTGGCCACTTCCACTCCCATCCACATTCTATTGGCTCTTACAGTCTATTGGACACACATAGGATTGAGATTCTAGCTTCCAACCTTCCACCTCACTACTAAGAATCCCTTCAAGGTCGAGATATAGGCATGGAAGAGAATACACACATAGAGGTATAATAGAGAATCCAGAAAGCTATCAATTCCTAATAAAGATTTATTTTGCATGTGCTACACCCCCTTAAAAGTTAGAGTGCTCCTCCAAAGTACCCTATGTATATACTGTTCACACAAGTCTCCTCCACTCTTAAATCTCATGTTGAAATAGGTCCTCTCTATAACCTTTTAATTCATCATAAGACCATACAAATACATGCCTATATTTTCTTAATAATGCAATCAGATCTAATATAATGTTGGGAGAAAGTTTCTTGCCTATGAAAACATTTTTTCGTGTATTATCAGTCCTTAGGTTTATTTTCTCAACGTCCTCATCCTTAAAAGGTGTTACATTCACTTCTGCCCTATCAACCCCATCAAAAACTCTTTCCAGTGCCACTAATCCTCTAGGGAGCTTATTATTTTTTAATTGGACTACCTCCTTTCCAAATAGAGTTTCTTTTCCATCTTTCTCTTCTACATATGCATTAAATTCAATCTCCCGTGAGTCATATCTCTCTTCACACCTTAGAAACTTCAATATATCATCATTATCTTCAAATACTTTCCAATTCCAAATATTATCAAGGACTACTGGTCTACTTTTGATTCAACTTTTGACACTCCACCCAATTGACTGAGAAAGCATTAAAAAACTCAATTGTATCCCATACCTCATTTATGTAATACCTCAACCTTTTATTCTTAGCAACACATTTGGATCTTACTTTAAGAAATTATCAATTCTAAATCTCCATACATGCTTAGCAATTTAATCCCATGATTATAAGAAATACCCATCCTTAATAGAAGAGCCTCATATTTAGCTACATTATTTGTGCACTCAAAGTCTAAGAGGAAAGAATACTTGAAAGGTTTTCCTTCTACAAAAATATACTATTCCTCATCCATTTCCTTCTTTACTACATGATCCATCAAAAAAAATCCTCCAAACCAACCCTTCACTTATGTTGGCTTGGACCTTTATTGGATCAATATTTCTCACATCAGGTTTAGTAAGTTAGACTCAGAAGTTGTCCATATCTGCATGAAAAAATAAGTTAATTGGTTAGGATCCACTTCCTCAATTATGCACAAGGACCTTCATTCTCTATTTATCCTGACCACCTTTCCATTCACTGGGATAGTAGCATATGATAGGTCTAACTATATATATCCTCCCACCAATCCAGTCCATTGCCTTGAGAGTAACATACCATAATTAGGAGAAACATCTACCACAATGATATCAGTTCTGTAGGTAGCTTCAAGACATTGTGCTAGTTTAAATTCAACATCTTTCATAACTCCCACAATAGGGACTGATCTGTTATCCATTTTATAGCATTTCCCATATGTTGTATCCACATTTAATCCCAATTATTTTATAACATCACAAGGCATGATATTTATAGAAACCCTTGAGACTATCATACACTTTTTTACCATCTTATTGTTAATCAATCTATTTGAGAGGGACTCTTGGTTAATGTAGTACCAATGTATACCTTAGGCACCGGTTATTATTCTTTGTTGTTCTATTGCTCAGGTACACTATTTAGCAGTTTAATGACACTCTATTTGTATTATGGAAACTTCATCATCTCCAAAAGTGGAATAGATACCTTCATTTTCCATAATGCGCTTGTAATATCAAAAGTTGAAGTAGAAGATTTTTTTTTAGTTTTACTAGCTTAGTTTTATCAATGCTTTCAACATTAGGTGGTTTGACCAATTTAGTGCTATCATTTTTCACTTTTGTATCTGATGGTTTGGTTATTGTTGCTACAGTTCCTTTCTATTTTTGATTATTTTCTTTTATAAATATTCCAACAAGTTTACCTTATTTTGCATTCACTCTCATCCCTCTTAGGTTGTAGTTACTTCTCCTGAGTCATGATGATGTAAGTCAAGGTAGCGAGCTCCCAAGATTCTTCCAAGAATCTTCCAAACACTCTCAGTGTCTCCCAAAAGTACCTTCAACTGGAAACAATGCCAAGACCCAACCTACCCAACTAGGTCTATCAAGGTTCATAACCTTACTCTTCTTCAATTCTCACCATCATCATACTCACACCATTCAAGTGCTCAAACAAGATTCATTGTTTCCCACATTGTTCCCACACCAACTAAGGGTTTCTGTCCTAAAAGATAGTAACTCTACATCTCTTTACTCCACACTTGGGACAGTCACTTAAACCACTCCCCTAAAAAAATTTATGATTTTTTATCTCATCAAAAAGACTCCTCAACATTATTCTGGACTCTTTCCATATGCTTTCCCATCCACCAGATCCATTAAACAAAACTCTGGAAATAAATACTCAAAATATACCTTCTTGCTGTCTTCTTTGACATACTTGTACATAGAGAGGTATGAATTTTGACTCAGGCCAAATATTCTCAATTTATCTAGTGAGGATGGGTGTAATTAGATTCCCTCCAACATACCAAAATTTGAGCAAGCTCCAACAGTTGGTTGGAAAGATATTGCCCCCATAATGAGGGTCTATTTTCTGAGACAATTATTCAATGCATTTTCCATTTGCATGTTAACTGTCTGAGGATATGGATACTCTCCTTTCTTTGTATGTGCATGAAATCAATAAATTACACCTCCATAACATCTAATATGCCTATACCATGAAGTAATGTGGCTATCCAAGACGCCATTAACTTGGATGTTCTTGTTTGATCAAATTGCCCATGACAGTTCATATATTGTCATAGTTCAGACAACAACCATAACTAAACATGAAATATTTCCAAGGAGTTCTAATCCCAACAGGATCATACACAAATGAAATGAGAATGTCACCCCACAACTAGATTCTTCAAACAATAAACACAACAACAACAAAACTAGATTAAATGGAAGCTTGCTGTTTACATTTTCAAAACTCTTCTATAGCCGTACATGGCTATCTAAAAAATTCAAACAAAAAAACCATATCTATTTCATTCTATCTCTCCTCCATTTTCTCAAGAGCCTCTGCCTTTTCACACACACACACACCTTATGATAAAAAACCCTTTTCCAAAACCTAACTAACTCCTTGAAAAACATGCAATTCTCCAAAGCATGTAAAATGTTGTCAGGTAACAAAACAAAGTTGTCAACTTGACAACCACAAAAACTCTTCACCCAATGGTCTTATTTTGTGACCTTATAACTATTAACTCACTCCTCACACACACTCCCATACCAAAACTAAAAATATCAACATTTTAACTACATGGTGACCCTTGTAGGGTGCTCTTTTCCTTATCATGGCAACTTTTACAAAAAACATGGTATGAAGGCACTAATGACCCAATTACATTAAATTAAGGTCTTCATGGATCAATTTGTGTGACCTATTTATCTTCTTGGGATTATCTGCATCATACTCCCGGGGTGGGGAAGAATCCAAGTCCCATGGATTCAATGACCCTCTTTCTAGTCTTCCAAATTGGAGCCACTGTTTGTGGATGACCTGCAAAAAGAGTATCTCCACCAACCAAACAAACAATGTACTTGCAATCAAACACAAAGGAGTAAAAAAACACAACTATCATTACTTCATCATGTGATCTCTCCATACTTGGAGAAAATGTAGTACCATGGTTTTCTCATGACCAATGCTTGCTATAAGGTCCTTCATAGTTTCTTTCTTTGAGATCAGTGTTGCATTCATTAAGGTATCCAAGTATTCTTGATGACTTTGTCCTAGGAATGCTACTACTACTCCAAAATTATCATTCCATTCTTCACCAATGGCTTCCAAGTCTTCCTCTAAGAGTTCTTTCTCATCAAGTCCTTGAGGAATTACTTGCTTTGTACCTTCCCCAACTTGTACTAACTCCTTACAATGAAATTCTTATAGTAACTTCTCCCCTGGAATCACACATCTACTACCTTCATTAGTAACACATTCTGACACCTTCTTGGCATCTTCATTAACCCTTATACACTTAGGTTCCTTCACCACCATCTGCTGCTCACTCTTCTCTTCCATAGATGACCGGTCAACAAGTTCTTTTTCCTCTTGCTGTGGTTTGTGTTATGACTCTTTGTGTAAGAGTTCATCCTTCCTCTCTTGCTCCATGATCTCTTGAAAATCTTTCTTGATTTCTTGTCTCCTGGCTTCATTTTCATCTAATGCTTTCCTTAGGCTTCTGATCTCCTCTATGGCTTGTCTTGTCAAATCTTCATTCTTTCTTGCTTCTTCCTTCTTCTTTCTCTCTGCTGCTTCTCTTTTCTTTCTTGCAGAATCCATGTAATCCTTGAATACACTATACAACTCCATATTTAGAAAGGACCTACTTGCTAGCTTTGATGTAAGTCAAGGTAGTGAGCTCTCGAGATTCTTCAAAGAATCTTCCAAACACTCTCAGTGTCTCCCAAAAGTACCTTCAACTAGATACAATGCCAAGACCCAACCTACCCAAATAGGTCTATCAAGGGCCATAAACTTACTCTTTTTCAATACTCACCATCACTAGACTCACACCATTCAAGTTCTCAAACAAGATTCATTGCTTCCCACATTGTTCCCATGCCAACTAAGGGTTTCTGTCCTAAAAGATAGTAACTTTGCATCTCTTGACTCCACATTTGGGACAGTCACTTAAACCACTCCCCTAAAACATTTATATTTTTTTATCTCATCAAAAATACTCCCTAAAATTATTCTTGACTCTTTCCATACACTTTCCCATCCACCAGATCCATTAAACAAAACTCTGGAAATAAATAATCAAAATATACCTTCTTGCTATCTTCTTTGATATACCCGTACATAAAGAGGTATAAATTTTGATTCAGACCAAATATTATCAATCTCTCTGGTGAGGATGGGCATTATTAGATTCCCTCCAACATAACAAAATTTGAGCAAGATCCAACGGTTGGTTGGAAAGATATTTCCCCATTAATGAGGGTCTATTTTCTAAGATAGTTATTCCATGCATTTTCCATATACATGTTAACTGTCTGAGGATATGGATACTCTCCTTTCTTTTTATGTGCATGCAATCAATACATTACACCTCCACAAAATCTAATATGCCTATACCATGAAGTAATGTGGCTATCCAAGACTCCATTAACTTGGATGTTCTTGTTTGATCAAACTGTCCATGACAGTTCATGTATTGTCATAGTCTGGACAACAACCATAACTACACAAGAAATATTTCCAAGGAGTTCTAATCCCAATTGGATCATACACAAATGAAATGAGAATGCCACCCCACAACTAGATTCTTCAAACAATAAACAAAACAACAACAAAACTAGATTAAATGGAAGCTTGCTGTTTACATTTTCAAAACTCTTCTACACCCATACATGGCTGTCTAAAAAAATTCAAACAAAAAAAACCAGATCTATTTCATTATTTCTCTCCTCCATTTTCTCAAGAGCCTTTGCCTTTTCACACACACACACCCTATGCTAAAAAACCATTTTCCAAAACCTAACTAACTCCTTCAAAAACATGCAATTCTCCAAAGCATGTAAAATGTTGTCAAGTAACAAAACAAAGTTGTCAACTTGACAACCATCAAAAATATTTGCCCAATGGTCTTATTTTGTGATCTTATAACTATTAACTCACTCCTCACATACAATCCCATGCCAAAACTAAAAAGATCAACATTTTAACTACATGGTGACCCTTGTAGGGTGCTCTTTTCCTTATCATGGCAACTTTTACAAAAATATGGTATGAAGGCACTAATGGCCCAATTAAATTAAATTAAGGTCTTCATGGATCAATTTGTGTGATATTTTTATCTTCTTGGGATGCTCTTCATCACATGACAACATCAGTCAGAGCTTTAATCTCTTCTTCAATAGGTCTTCTCACTCTAGGAACCTTTTCTTCATCATCTAAAAATTTGCATATAACAATGTTGATTGTATCTTTGTGAGATAACATCAATTTCATATCCATCCTTTGATGAATCATAATCATCATCACCTCAAAATGGTTTCATTAACACCATGTTGATAGTGTTATTAGGATCAAATTCATCATATTCCCCATTTTCCTACTACAAACTTTGTGCTACCACACATTGTTGAGGTGAATGAGGCAAATTACAAGCAACACACCAAGGAATTTCACTAACCATATGATTACCATATTTGCTTAAAGGATCTAGTGTGTCCTTATATTTCTTAGGCATCTCATCTTTCCCATCTTTCTAGGTTGTGTTATATGGCATGTCTTGCAACCTCATTCTATCATTCCTACCAAACTGTGGTCTATCATTTCTGTTAAATTGAGGTCTATCATTTTTACCCACTTTTGTTGTGAGATCCTTCAAATCACTTATGAATTTATCTAATTTTTGTTCTTCCTTGTTTTGTTTCGAGGCCCTAAGGTTATGCAATATAGCATCATCTATTTTTCCTATTTTACCAGAAGCTTTCCTATTATTTTCTATTATAACTGCAACTCTACATGCATCTGTCAAAGTATGTGGATTTATTGATCTAATCTCATAGTTGGTTTTACTATCATAAGTGTCCATATAAAATACCAAATAGATTTCATCAGTAGGTTTCATTTGGGTAGGAACTCTATTCAGTAGCTTTTGAAATATCTTATTAAATTCAGCCACAGAGTCATTGTATTCATTCTTTATATTGGTTAACTCATGTAAAGTGAATGAATGATATTTATTATCACCATATTCTTCAAGGAAAGCCTTTTTAAAACTGACCCATTTACTGATTGAAGCATCATGCAATTCTTTATACCACTCTCTAGCATCATTAGTCAAGTATTTCACAAACAATTTCATAAAGATGTCCTCATGGGGTACTTCATGGTTCTCCATAGTAGTCTCAAATGCTCTTATATTACTCTCAGTATTTTCTGCAACACTCCCTCCAAATTTAGGGATATCATATTTCCACTCATTCTTTATGTCATGTGGAGCATCAAGGATTTGTGTAAAGTCCAATGGTTTGTATTTGTTAATATTCATGGGGCCTCTTGTAAATGCAAGATGATTAGATCAAAAGTGAGGTCCATGATTTTGGGGATTCAAGAACATACTAGTACTGACCATTGCAATTGTTGAAATTATGATAATAAGGTGGAATGTGTAATTGGAAATTTTGATGGTGGGGCCAATAACCTGGTTGGTCATAACATCATGTATGATAATTTCCTCCTTGTTGGAAGTGGGCATTATTATGAGGTAGATGCTGATATCTTGGTCTCCTACCCTAGTCATTCTCATACAAAGTATTATTATGGAATCTATAACAATCCTAATTGACACCCCTCCTACCATTTTGATCTTATCTTCCTTGTATGTTTTTCAGGGGCCCTCTCTCCTTGGTTGGATCTTTGTGAATTATGCTTGAACTAAGAGGATTTGATTATTCGACCAAGAACACACATTATTTCTCAGGATAATTCATTATTTCAATCTATGGCCTTCATCTCTTTCATGGTAGATGTAAGGCCTATTAAATGCCTTGTCATCCTTTTCTCTACTTGCAATTTTTGGTTTTCTTGGTCATTATTTTGATCCCCCTCTTAACCTTTTCTTGATGACCTAGAAGACTCAAAACCAGGTGGGTAAGAAGGTCTTTGATACTTCTTTATGTTAGTTACATGGGTTAAGTCCATGTCTTCTTCAATTGATATTTCTTTTATAGGAATACCATTTCCATCTGCATAGTACTTTGGAATTCCAAACTTTGGCTCAGAAAATCTCCTTACATCTTCAAATCCCATTTGATTTGAATTGTTCAATTCTTTTTTTGTCTTGCTTGGTTCTGCTTCTAGTTTGATTTAATTCTATATGTTTGATAGGATGTCCCTATGCTAATGACCTTATTCCATTTGCAAGGCTGATCTTTAGAGAATCTAAAATTTAAATGTATTGGATTTGTTCTTTTGGATTCACAAATTATATCTTCATTCATATATTGTCAAGGTTCTTATTGTAGAGTCACCACCTAAATGTGAGGAATATCTTATACTGATCTTCTGGGTTCTATTTTATAGTAGAGTACCTTTTCTTAAAACACCAAAGATTTTGGACAATTTCCTTACATGATCCCCAACACAGTCGCCAATATGTTGGTTCCCAAATAAATAGATTGAAAAGATATAAGAGTATGCCAAATTCTATGATCAATCTTCCCAAAATTATTTGGCCAATTGATGGGATTAATCAATATGATTCTATTCCCCTTCTCTTTAGGCTCTACAGAACCTAGGTGGGTACACCCATTCTTCAATTGTATCTCAATTAAAGCTTTTTTTATAACATATTTTATTTATCTTCCAATGATCTTCGTATATTCTATCTCAAAAGGGAATGTAGTTTTCAAATGAGAAAATAATCTTATCTTCACTTAGTATTTTAATTGCTGCTATCTACTACTATCTTACTAATTTTAACTTCCTATTCTAATCATTCAAGTTTCTTCTATCTATTCTATTTCTTCTGCTTGTGAGATGCTACTTCTAATATATCTTTGATTGATTACTGCTACAAATTTATCCTCTGCTTTGCTATCACTGCTTCTTTGCTTCTAACTTTATGCTTTTTTGACTTACTCCTAAAAGTTTATCTTGATGATTTTGGTTTTGATTATTTTAAATAATTGATGAGTGCCTTCTTCCTATTGGGAAGCAGAGTCTCTCTCCTTCTTAACCCTAATGTATAACCCCTACGAGAATTATTTTTAAGATCACCCCTTGGATGACCTTGTCAACTGATATGATCTTTAATGCCTTTGGTTATTAGATAACACCACAATTAGTTCTATTGAGTTTAACTTTTGCTTAAAAAGACCAATAGAACAAAATTAGTATGGACAACAACTTCTCATACAAATTTTGATGATCAAAATGCAATGTATGCAAAATAAATTCTCTAAAAAAATAGTCAAGATAACTTCTATTTAGTTGAAAAAGAAATCACAGAAGAACTAATTAATTCAAAGAATTCATCCACAATTTTTAAGCCAAGAAAATACTGATCATATACTAATACTGAAAATGTTTTGTGCAACTATTGAGAGTATTTCTCCTATCTCCTATCTATATATTTTTATATCCTTTGAATAAAAAATGGGTCCATATATATATGTGGACCTTACATCCTTTCATGAAACATCATGTCTTATCAAAAACCAAATAACTTTCAAAAAACATAACTAACTATCCCTAAAGAAATGATTAATAGCTCCCAAATGATTGATGTATTATTGGATTTTGTCAACCTTAAAATTGGAATGTAACAACAACATAGTGTACTCTTGCTTGTACAATCTATCATAAATATTAATAAGGAAAAGTAATGCATCATTCTTTCTCAAAGCTTCCTACACAATTCTGGGATATTCATTAGTTAACCTTTGTGTCCATTGTTCCAAGGGAAGGAGAGTCCCCTCATGCATCACCTCAGGTAGTAGATCTATTTCTTCTTCCAACCTCTTAATGTCAGCCTTCAAATCACCATATAAATCATCACGCGTTCTCTGCAATTCCTTTCCTTTGGTTATTTCATCTACTAACAGTGACTCATTATTTCCTATCTTCTCATTAATCTTCTCCCTCAATCAAATATGCTCATCCAAAGTTTTAACATTGCTAAAATATGTCTTCTAATAATTTGTAGAATGGACCAAGGCTTATACATGTGATTGATTATTCTTTCAATCAATTTGCATCTTTCTTCTATTGATTTATCCTTCGTGTTGTTCAACACCTTTTCAAGCTTTTCCAATTTGTATATCTAATAATTAGTCTCTTGTAGGGCCTCCATACTTTTTTTTCTCATTTAAAGTCCCAAGAAGGATCTATCTCTAAGGATATTTTCTATGAAGATTCTTCCTTCTCCCCCATTTGTATAGCCCTTTGTTTCCATTGTTTCTTCTCTTCTTTAAACTTATCATATATGGATTTGTACATGTTCCTTTCTCTGACTATGAACTTGATGTGATCAACATGATTTATATAAACAATATCAATATTTAATTTGGATGTAACCAAGGGATTAGTTTCACCAACCTTCTGCACCATCATGTGGCTAAAATTAATTTTAGTATCTATTAGCAATGGTCTTTTATCTCTAGGATAATGTGCCCATTGGATAAATTCATTTTTCTCGGGATCAAATCTTGATCCTATATACACCTTATCTACTTGCTCAGGCAATAGTCTCTTCTCAAGCTCAATTTTTTTAACAAAACTATCAAAAATTATAGCAGATCTCATATTCCAACCCTCATAGATGACAACTTCTTCCTTGAGAAAATATCTTCCCCTTTGTGGGGTCATTTCATTCATCTTCGCTCCAATCTCATCTTGCAATATTTTCAGAATATCTTCTTCATTGGTTCGGTTTAAATCACCCAATCAGTTCATGAGCTAGTTACCCTTGTGATGATACAAGAAAGTCCTAAATTTAGGATCAATAATGAAGTCTTCATCAGAAATTAATTTATCATGCTCCATCTTTTTTATTTATCCATCTTCATCTGTATACAAAGGATCAATGTGAACAATAATCTTTCCCTATGGCTGGAATGATGGCCCATGTTCAATAGGTATATCTTCCCCTATAATTATATCCTCAAAGTCACCTTTTGGATCTAGAGAAATATGTGCAATGGGTGTCATTGTTCGGATAGGATGGGTTAATTTTGTGAACACATACAAGGGAATATTTTCTATAATCTCTTCTTCATGTTCTAATAACCTGTTATCCTTGGCCAATGAACCAATAACATTCCTCAACACTTGTAGCTTAATTTTATGCTTTATCAACTTCCATTCATAATCATTTTCCACTATAAAATGTGTTCCTTTTCTTCACAGCCTCTTCCACTTCTAAGTTTTGAATCAAATCATCAATCAATAAAGGAGTGTGTTCATGAGCACACAATTTTTGGGACCCTTTGGCCTTTTGTATATATCCTTTTGGGTTGAAGTTGCTTCTAGGTTCACCTGTTGACAAATTGTAGTAACTCAATTTAGATTTAATCATATCATAACTCTCCCTACTCTTCACCACAAAATCTCCAAAAAATAAGCACCTAGATAGGATTGACTATTTTCCATAAGGGATTAAATACAATACATTAGATGCAACTAATTCTCTAATTATTTCAAGGTATGAAATAATGTTTTGAATAGTCCTTGGAAGATCTTATGGATGCTCCTCAAATCCATATACCCTTATCCTTGTGTAATCACTGAAAGTATGCCAATCACCCCAGTTATGGTCCACTGTGCTTTGTCCACCAAAATCCCTCGGCCTAAGAAACTTTTTAATCTTCATAGACAAATTGTAATCATAGGGTTGTCCCAATATTTTCATTAATGGTTTAACCAAATATTCTTCAAAACATTAATGTTGCAAAAAATTTGATCTCTGATTGCAATTTTTTAACCACATCTGCACTGGTTGGCGTATGCCCTGTATGTTGTGTTCCCTAATTGGAAAATCATCCATTTGGAAACTATTTTCTTGACCAACATATAAGAACATGTGCATGAGAAGGAAATAGTATTTGAAATAATGGCTATTAGAATTATTATTAATCCTTTCTAGGACATGATTAATTTGTTTTGCAAAGAAATGAGGCATAATCAAAGAATCATGCATCTTTGGACTGAAAAGCCATCATTACAACAATAGCTTCTACATCCATCAGAGGAGGAGTGTCAATTCCAAACACCTATCCAACTGTGAGGTAGTGTATTTAATATATGGATGGAATAAATCTACATCAAAAGGAGGCTTATCACTATTCTTAAATATCCTATAGTTTCTTCCATTCTTGGGTATGTGTAGAAGTAGTACCCATGTTTTTAAAGTATTCTCTAGGAAAAAATATTCACTCCTCAACTTGGGCACACTAATATTATTTTCTGATCCCAATTCAAGCCCCAAAACCCTCTCTATTGTTTCCTTATTGACCGGTACCATAAGGTGTCCATCAACATCATACAAATTCTTGGTTTTCAGATCATATTTGTTTACAATTTCCTACATTAGCTCTATGTTAACAAATACATTGGGTACCACCAACCTCTTGAGGTTTAGTTTCCATGGATGAAAAATTGTCTCTCTCTCAAATCTTCTATTGTAGTGGAACATGAATAATTTATATCCTCTCATTTCAGTCCAAATGTCACCCAAGTCATCACATTTATCCTTTAATCCTTCCTCACCTGACATAATTTTCTTTGACCTTTGTGCAGATTGCGGGAATCGGTCCAATTGATCATGTTTAAGGTGCCCATTTTCTACCTTTCACCTTTTCGGCTTAGACTCTTTTGTTTGATTAATTTGTGGAGGATCTTTTTATTTTTAACCCTAGGTTTGCGAGAAGATGATCGCTCCATGATTTAATTGAGATAGAAGTCAAAGAGAGTCCAGAAACCTTGTTAATCTCTCTTTGGTTGTCTTATGATTCAACTACTTATGAATTCTGCTTTCAAGCATTCACACGACCCAAATTTAAGCCACAATTATCGATTACAGAGAATTTATACTATGATACAACGGTCATAAATGCAAAGTTCAAATTATCATATTGATGAGATTGTTATTAACTAGTTATTCATGTTAAGAATAACTTTCCCAACATCGATGGATTTGGTAATAAACTCATTGAAATCACTTTATCGATTAAATAGAAACATTTCCTTTGATATGCCTTTTGATTAAAATATGCATTCGCCCAACCTTCTTTTGGTTTGTAAGAAACTTCATTTTATTCGATGAATTTATCGATGAAAATTATACCCTTTTCTCCCAAAAACCCCTTTCAGATAAAAATGACCATCGCCCAGCTTGCTTTTATTTTTCCCGAAGCTTCCCTTTTATTTGAATATCATGTCAAAGAACTTCATAGATATCCTATCAAAAAGCACTTTTCGATTAAAAAATGATTTCGCTGGAGCTTTGTTAGGTATCCCATCTTGTCTGATGCATTTTTCAAAAGACCCTTGACATGACTGATTGAAATAACTTTTTGGTTATCGCTTAACATTATTTTCTCCAATGCAAACTACTTTTTTTAATTGATACTCACCCTTTCGATTAAAATTTGATTTACTTCTTCGATGAGCTCTCTTAAGTGTCAATGAAACTTATGTAATTTTGTTCAAAAATGTATATTTCCGATAAATTTTTTAATGAACCCCTTATCTATTTTTAATAAAATTTGTACATGCTTTGCCGATAGAAAATGTTTTCTATGTAATGGACCCTGATAGCACCAATGCTTTCTCTGGTGTGATTTTGACAAATTCTTCTCACTGTGAACTTTCAAACATGTCCACGAATTCTGTAAGGAGTTTACAAAGTCTAGAATGGAAGAAAGTAAGCTTTCATATGTTTCTTCATTCAATTGGAAAATGAAAGAATCAACCAGAGCACCAATCCTTCCCTATATATCATTTTAAACTACATGTCACATTTATTATTAGAGAAATTTTTGATCACTATTTATTCGATGATCCTATTAGAGAACATAGATATCCTATCGAAAAGAACTTTTTGATTAAAAACTAATTTTGCTGGAGCTTTTTATTCTCTGTTAGGTATCCTATCTTGTCTGATGCATTTGTAAGCATACCCTTTATATGAGTGATTGAAATCACTTTTCGGCTATCGCTTAACATTATTTTCTCCTGCATGAACTATTATTTTAATTGATACTTACCCTTTCTATTAAACTTTGATTTACTTCTTCGATGAGCTCTCTTAAGTATCGATGAAACTTATGAAATTTTATTAGACAAGGTATATTTATGATAACAATTTTAATGACCCCTTATCTATTTTTGATAAAAGTTGTACATGCTTTGTCGATAGAAAATGTTTTCTATGTAATGGAGCCTGATATCACCAATACTTTCTCTGGTGTTATTATGATGTATTATTCTCACTGTAAACTTTCAAACACATCCATAATTATGTAAGGGGTTTACAAAGTCCATAGTGGAAGCAAGTAAGCTTTCATATATTTCTTCATTCAATTGGAAAATGAAATCCTTAACATCATTGTCAGTCCGACCTGAGAAGATTTCAAATGTTGTCACTACAAAAGATCAAATTGATGTAATAGTATAAATAAATGAGGCTTTAAAGAATCAACCAAAGCATGAATCCTTCCCTACATTTCATTTTAAACTACATGTCACATTGATTATCAGAGAAAAATTTTGATCATTATTTGGAGTTCCAACACACAGTTTAGAACCAAAGTATTGAAGTGATTAGTTAATTTATGGATGAGGGCCTCTATAAAAGAATCTCAATACTTGAACTAGATGTGGAAGAGAAAGGGACAATTAGGAAAAAAACCCATTGAGATATGATATAGGACACATTCATATGAAGGAATCTTTGAAGTAGACAAAAATGACAAAGTGCGAAGGACAAGCAGGGGAAACGATTCAAGGAGAATGAAAAGTGAGTTCCTCAAAAATACTAATCAAGAACCCTTCCATATTTAACTATGACACAATAAATACCAAAATCCACCAAGATATTAATAACCCCTCTGAGTAGAGGAAAGACAAACCATAATTAAATACCTTGATTATAAAGAAGGGGGAAAAGAAATATTTGAAATGGCCAAAAAGAATAGTCTCATACCTATGCTAGATAAGAATAGATACCCTCCAAGAAGCCAAAAATAAGGCTTCTAGAAAGGAATACATACAAATATTGTAAACAAACAATCAATAAAATATTAGTTGAAACTATTATATTCTATGACTAGGGAGGAGTGGCATAGATTTGACATGATTTAGAGATTGTTTAAATGTTTCTCCTTCATTTCAAGAGACCGACCCTTGTTTAATAATAAGTTTGTAACCTTATTAGCTTCTCTAAAGAAGCAGAGGAAGTGGAAGCATTCAAATAAAATAATTATGCCTAATATTATTGTAATATGTATTGGATTTTATAGTTAAGAGTTGACTTGTTTATCAATGTTGTTATGATAATCTGAGAATATCCTTCTACTATTAGATGTTTCACTTTGGCATTCTTTCTTACTTAAGACCCACAACCAAATCCCTTTCTTCAAATATGTTGCTTGTATCATTTGGAATTCTTGTAGTTGATGCTTCCATGAACATTCCCTTGGATTCTCTAAGAATACAATGCACATCGAAGGCACTAGGGTTATCTTTAGAATTGCCATCAAAATTTAGTTTGAATTTTTTTTTTTCAGGGGGTTTCCATTTGATTTCTTTCTTTTTTAAATGTTTATAGGAGTGTTATTCAGAAATCTCCCTTAAAAAGGAATGGATATGGATTTCCATTTTGATAATATTCTATCATCCTATGGTGTAAAACAAGTTTCAACTCTTCTATGTTTTATGGTGTAGGCATTTACTGATTCTAATATTTCTTTCTCTATATTCACGAGGACTACTGGATTATTTTTCTCATTCCTAAAGATCCATTTTATTTTCTCCCACTAGATGTTCCAAATAAGGATAGCGGGTGCCACCTTCCAAATGATAGTAAATAAATATTTTTGGTGGAGGAGAGGGTAGTATTCAAAAAATTCAAGAATCTTTGGTTGCAGTGGAACACTCTAATGTAACTTTCCTTGCAACCATAACCAACATCATCTCAAGAATGGGTAGTTCAAGAGTAAGCAGTTTTTGGTTTCTTGTTCTCCATCACAAAGAACACAATTAAGATGAGGGGAAGTTTCTAGACAAGAAAGGCTATCACTATTTAAAATTATTCCCTTTAGGTTTAACCAAGCAAATGATCCTACTTTTGGGAGACCTGCATCTGACCAGTAAAAAGAATGACTTCTCTTTTTAGTAGCATTTCTAGGATCCTTAATAAGGTTGTATCCTTTCTCAACTAAATACTTTCTTGATGGGGAGGGGGACCAAATGAGGCAATCTATGATGACTTTGTAATGCGACTTTTTTATTATTTTTGTTTGAAGGATCTTTCTTTGATATGCATTAATTGAAATAGAGGAGAGATCTTTCCAATGTGTAGATTTCATTCTATTATTAGTCTTTATGTAGAACTAGTCACATACTTTCACACCACATCTTTCTTTTAGGAGAGATTTTGATTGATTCAACACACCCATGTTAGAGAGAGGAGGGAAGACATTCGAAGAATTTTCCCAAAATAGGGTTTTCCTCCTGTCATGAATGATCCATGTTAGAAAGGGAAGGGAATTTTTCCTACAACTTATCATGAAACTTCACATCTGAGAACTAGTTAAAGGATTTGAGACTATGAAGATCCTTCTTGGATCATTAGAGTCCAAATATTTTTATCTAAATAGTGCAACCCACTTTTAGTTATGGGTAGCAAGCATATTCCATACTAATTGTTTTCCCCGATTCCAAATTTATGTTTTCAAGATTGTTAATACTAGATCCACCTGCCAATTTGGGTGTACACGCTTTGTTCCAAGACATCAGATGAATTTTTTATTTGGTGTCTTTATTACCTTTCCATAGTATTTTCTTGAGTTTGGATTCTATATCATCCAACACACCCTTAGGAACAGGAAGAACTAATATGATATAATTTATGATGGTAGCTAGGATAGTTTTGATCACAATGACTCTTCTAGTTAATGAAAGCCAAGTGTTTTATCAAGAGGAAATTTAATTTTTAATGGAAGTTGAGATGCTATCGCAAAAAGATTTTTTCTTTGTCCCCACAAAGAGTGGGATACCAAGATATTTTTTTGGAATAGATTCATGTTTGAAACCAAGAAAATCAGAGAGCCTCTAAGAGGTGCATGGGGAACAATTGTGGAAGATATTTTTAGATTTGGCTACGTTTACTTTTTGACCCATACATCAAAATATTTATCTAAAACTTATTTGATTGTTTGTGCCTCTTGAATTATTGTTACCCCAACAAGTTTGTGTCATTAGAAAAAAAAATACATGGGTGAGCACCACATCTAAGCTTGGGATATTGAAACTTATTGGACCCACACACTCTTTAGATTAACTTTTGGGAGATGCTTATTATTTTTCACATCTTTCCATTCCTAGAGGATATTGCAGAAGATTCCTTTATTCCCCTTGCACATACAACTATAAACTTTGATCATGATACTTTAGATGAGCTTGAGTGTATCATAGGTCTGACATATTTTGATAGATTAGAGGATTTTCTTTCAATTCATACTCCTCACATTGAGATACCATCTCAATTTGTATCATCTATTGTTCTTGATGACCTTAGCATTGTCACATGCATGTCTCCTATTGATTTAGTACACCATGGCATTGTTATTCTAGAGACAACTACTTGGAATTCATATATTACAAACATATCATCTTTATTTTTGGAGTCTCATATTACACATCTGGAGGATTATCTTAAGGACGTTCATATCCTCTTTGTTGAAAACCTCATCACTATTGTCAAATCATTTTCATTTCCCATCAAACTTGTTCTGCATCAACTTTTACAGAGTCTTGGATTGTCACCTTCTATATTAAAAGGGCATGTACTTGATTATTTTGTGACATTTTTATCCTTCATGGATACGCCAATATTTGAGCAATTTTTAGAGGCACATACTATTTGGATTTGGATACCAAATTCTTCAAGTTCATGGGAATGGATTCTGATATCCCTAGTGCATTTATTTCTTCCTACAGGGAGGAATGTTGTTTGTAGCCATTGGACCGTGTTCTCTCTTGAGGCTTTTATCATCGACATAGGGGAAACTTTCTGATGGGGTCCTCTCCTTATTTTATCTCTCTTTGGAGGGAAAAATTATTATATTATTTGTTACTTGAAATTTTTTTGTATAGGCTAATGAATGATTTTAAAGATTGTCATTGCTATAAATTAACATCACGTATAGAGTACTATAAAAAAAGAATAAACTATCGACAAAAGGTTATGATTATTGGCAAGCTTATTAGAAAGTTTTATCGGTGAAAGGAAAAGAAAAGACCAAAATTAGGGATGACATCCTATTATCAAAACAACCTACAAAATAATTGAGAAACCCTAATTAGGTCATAAAAATACTTTAGAAGGAGATTAGAGAAAGAAAGATATATGTATAAGATATATTAGAGATATAGTAGAGAGAAGAAAGAAGAAGCGACAAAGCAGAATGAGATCTGACGAGCTTTATGAGAAAGCATTCACAAGTCAAATTTCTTGTTGATTTATTCCTAACAGTTTAGCACCAAGATTGTGAAATCCCTTAATCAGGTAGTCTCTAACCGGACTTATAAATTCTATTCAGGAACTTATTGCAAATCCTTTAAGAGGGTGAACACTTTATAAGTGTCATAAAATATCTTAACCGAGTAGTCTTTAACAGTACTTTCAATACTCCTAATAGGGAAAAGTCATTCAAAAGATGACATATTTGTAAGCTCTTAACCAGGCACCTTATTATTGTAGTGATGAGTTGTGGGTTTCATGCCCACCGCAATTTTTCCCTCTTACCAAGGGTTTTCTGCGAGACCAAAATATCGTGTTAAGTGTTTTAGTGTTTATGCATTACATGTTTGTTAATTTGCAAATTATCAACTATCAATTAATATTGCAGCAGTTATCGAGAAAAGGAAAAACATATATTAGTATAGGTAAACATAAGCGTTTAAGTTTGAGATTGATAGGGAAAAAGTGTGAATTGTTTGAGGTACTGATTCAACCCCCCCTCTCACTCCGTAACCTAAATATTTCCAACATTATTATGGTAGAATCATTCCTTAGGGGGTCACATTGAGTCCTTTCCTTCTTTCACTAGTGCAATTATTTGATTTTGTCTATTTTGGAGAGGAATTTTTGCCCATGTATTTTTTTGTCCTTTTCTCTAGTTGTGAGAGGTTGCATTGGTTTGTACATGGATACTTGATTAGTACTTGTTGTTGGGACCCATACATTCATGCATTTTTTATTAAGGTTTTAGCTTCTCCCTAAGTTAATATTAAGGGGGTTATTGGAGTAATTAGGGCATTATCTAGTTAATTATATAATTAAGTTATTTATTACTTTATTCTCTTCAGATAAATTTAAGAGTGATTTTTAGTTTTATTAGCTTGATCTTTATTTAGCACATATTGTCTCATTCATTATGATGTGGACAACTGTTAATCTCTCTTTTAATCTTCCTCTAGAGTTCAATCTAATATTGAATTCATTCCTTCTATAAGGATTCATTGTATTGATTTGTAATATCTAATATTTTGTGCATCAATATTTTGTATTCATTTGGATAATATAATAAAAAATTATAGTTTTTTAGATAAAAGGCAAAAAAATGTACTTGTTGACCATTGTTTTAACACAAGCTAACTTGCTAGGATTTTGAGATTCTATTTCCTCTCTTGAAAGAATAACGAGGTTATTCCCAAGGTTCTCCGGGGTTGGGTCACAACCTTCTTGGTTACTCAGTTGAAGATAAATGTGATTGTTCACAAGGAGGTCTTTGCTGGTACGTTCAAGACATCAAACTGCAAAACACTTTAGTTCTTTTGGGTATTTTCTGTTTTAACAAATATGGGGGTTTGATAAATAAAATGCAATTTTGTATTTTCCAAGGTGTTACATTTTAGAATTTAAATGACAGAAGAGAATAGAGAGAGTAGAGTAACGAGGAGGTAAGCAAATGACTGAAAGTGAAATCCTATGGACATAAACCATTTGTAAACCCTTCCTTGCAAATTGAATGATGGGAGAGATTTAGTGTAAACCCACAAAGCATGAATCAGACCAAGTCACAATTCACTACCCCATGGATGCAAGCATTTGGAGAGAAGACATATTCACTCGTGCAAGATATTCAAAATCGATCAAATAGTGAAGCCACCAAGATGTGCGCACCCACGAGATAGATTTGTCATTAAGACCAAGGATGATCTCTTCCATGCATTCGTCACAGCAAGGTAAGGTAAACAACATCAAACTCCAACTAAAAGAAAACACGAATTCGAAGCACAATAAACAAGAGGCTCTCTGAAAATAATGAATAATGCAAGCATACATTTAATAAATTCACACCGGTAGCAACAATTCACACACCACAAATGAAGCACCAAATGTATATCTTTATTGCATTAAGAATCTGACCCTTACATTGATTTTGTGATTACAATATATAGAATTTGATCCACAACTCTGAATTCCAAATTTAGGGCATCAGAGAGAAAAAATAAATTAAACTAAAACTTTACTGAAAGGGAAACTTTTCTTAACTAACACTAGATAACTTGCATGGATCCATGAACCCATTTACAACCAGTTTTCCCATGCAAGGAGGGTCAAACTCACCAAGAAGAAAGAGAAAAGGAGGGTTTCTTCTAAAAACTTGGAGTCTTATTCTTGTTTCTGGAAATCTTTCTTGGAATCTTCATCTGGAAGCTCTTCTGGCGGTGGAGACTAGTAGGGAACCCTTAGTTATTTCAAAACAAAATCAAGCTGACCATCAATTAGATCTGGAGTTCAACTGGTGTGGAAAAATGTGATCTCACTGGAAACACCTAGTTTTTTCATACCTCAACCTCAACTCCAAAAATTTTCTAGTGTCAAAACTTCTAAGTGTTTATCATTGAAACTTTGGTCTAAAGTTCGGACTTGTTGGAGGCCGAAAAGGCCGAAAACTCGGAGGACCGAAAAGGCTAAAAAATTTGAGGGCTGAAATGCTGAAAAATCTATAGGGCCAAAAGGCCAAAAATCCTGGAAGGCTGAAAGGCCAAAGAGTTGGATTGTTTGTAGGGGCCGAAATGCCGAAAGGCCGAAAACTGCTTCAAGGAAATCCTTAAGTGTTGGAGATTTCTTCTTCAAAAATTCTTTGTGGTCCGAGGGGTCAGTTTGGGAATACCTCTGGGTGGGCAGCTCAGAGCCTTTGTATGATCTCTTGAATTTCCTCATAGTTTATCTCCTTCCTTTTTTCTCTGTTAACCTTCCGTTCCTACTTTTCTTTGAAGGCAGTTAGCTCAGAAGTGAAGAATTATATTTCCTCTACGTGATTGGTGATCTTCATCATTTCTTCCTTTGAATAAAAAAATTGTTGCAGGGCTTCCTTGGTCCCTGTACCTACCATGATGTCCCTGAATTGTTGGACCACTTCTTTGGATGACCGTAAGACATGCTTATCTTCATCCCGGTATAAATCAAGGCCGATCCCAGTGAAGAAGATATCTATTTCTTCCACCCATTCTATGACCTCTTTCTATTTATTCACTATGGAGGCTTGAAATTTCTCATAAATACCAATTATCTTGGTTATGCATTTGATCCATGTCTCAAATTTTTCTAGCTCCTCACCTTCATATATTTTCACCAAGATCTGGAAGCGTTGTTTTATGATGATTTGTAAATCTTGGAGGGCAGCTCTCCATTTTCTTGTCTCAGATTCTAGGCCACCATCATTTGTCATTAAATCTATCAGATTTGTAGCCTCCACTAGAATAACCCTATAAGGTCTAAATATTTGATTGATGGCACCTTCCCCGTATTGCTCAAAATCCTCCTTCCAATCTGCACTTGCTTTGATTGAGGATGAGGTTAAACCTACTAGTAATTCTGGGGTGTTTTGTTTATCCAATATTGCCTGTAGTGAAGCCTCCGAGCAGTTAGGGTCAATGGGACCAACCATTTTGTGAATGAACCTCTTCAAGGCTTCATTCTATTATGTCAAGGTTTTTATGGTCTCTTCATCCTTACTCATAAAACCTAGAGCATTTTTGAGCCCTAAGGCTACTAGTGTCTTGCTCCCTTCCTTGGTGGGTTATCCCAAATCTACCTCCTCAAATGTATAGTCTTCCAAAGTAGTTTGGGCTTGAGAGGTGCTAGCGGATGGGACTACAACCTATGCCTTCCAGTGCCCCCTAGTGTCTTGAGTGACATAGGACATTGTCCGAGCTGGAAATATGATTTTCACCTGATGAAAGGCTTTCCCTAAGGACGCTATATCCGTATTTTCCCCTTCATCCTCATTTGAATAGGTTCTGCTACTTGACTTGATTTCTTTGGTAAACCATGTGGGTCTTCTAGATGCAGTGACCAACTCATATGGGGTAATTTGAAGGATTGAATCTAAATTATGAGACCCTAGATTAATTTCTTTATCTATCCCCTCTTCTTGTTCCTGTCTGTGTTCCCCTTCACCATATTTTCCTTCGCGTTCTTCTTCTCCCCTTTCTTCTTCTGCCTTATCTCCCCCTTGCATTGCCTCATCTTGTTTTTCCTGGCTTTTGTCTTCCTCTCCTGAGGAACTAACCAAGGCTTAGGTATTGAGACCAGTCATAACCCTTATGATGGTTTTGAAGGGTGATGTAGCCTCTCTAGTCACTGATCCTCCAGGTGTCAGGATGTGGCAAGTCAGAAGGATTGGCGATGGTGGAGTAGGTGTTGGGAGATTTGGGATTGGAAGTGGAAGAGTAGTTGGTGGATTTAGGAGAAATGGGGGTGGAGTAGGAATAGGAGGTGGGAGAGTAGTTGGTGGAGTAGGAATGTGAGGAGGTGTTATAACAACATTGAACTCTGTTGTAGGCTCATTGGTAGTCACCCCTTGGATGATTGGAGACTCTTGATTCCTGAAACTTTGATCTTCTTTAGAACTACCTCCCACCTTGGGTGTATTTGGCTTCAAATTAGTAAATTGAGTGGGATGTGGAGTTAAGATTACCTGTGGTTGAAAAAGAGAAGGACCACCTACTTCATATCCAGTTGTGTAATCTGGTGTATCCTGGCCTTGGTCCAAGAATCATGTCTGAACCATAAGCAATGAACCATTAAGGAGATAATAATTTAAACCAACATTAAGATTGACATATGCTAAATGAATTGAACTAAGGATTATGAGAGAGAAAACCATATACCTGCCAAACATATGAGAAATCCAACAAACTTCAAGAAGGATTTCAAGAACAACAACTTCACCAAGAGAAAACAAGCAATGAAACAAGTTGATAAACATCAACTGAAGTAAGTGCATCCCAGTGCAACTTACAAATGGAACAAGTTGATAAACATCAACTGAAGTAAGTGCAACCTAGTGCAACTTACAAATGGAATAATGGATCAAATGGAACTCATAAAAGATGCAACAATAGATCATATAAAATCTGAGAGCAATTAATTCTAGATAATGAAATAAGCCAATGGAAGGAAATGTTGTATGATTACTTGAACAAATTAAAACTGAGCAATATTAAGGACATAAGGTAACAATTTGAAATACTAAAGAAAGAAATACCCCCTGAAGATGCACCATACCACTAAAGGGGCTAGTAAAATTGTGACAAATTGTAAATGCATGAAGAGATTGATTACCATTATCCTCCTTAGAATTAGAAGGTTGATGATTTTGATTCATGTGTCTTTTATCCTTTTTTCAGTTATTAGTTACATAACCATCTTTCCCACAATAGGTGCAATGGGGTCTTTGATTTATCTTATGATGATTTGAGTTATGATGGTTATTGCGATTATCGCTAACTAATGTCAACATAGTGAAATAAATTTTAATACAATAAAATATAAGTTAGAATAAATCCAAAAGAGGAATTAAACGCCAAGATTACTGATTAATTTATAAGAAAATTAAGGTATTAAGAAATTTTTTAAAAAATTGTTTAAATGACAACGAATTTGGAAAATGAAAATTGGAATATGTTTATATTGATAAAGTGAATATATGGTTAAATTGATATTATAAAAATTATGAAGCAGAAATTTTGTTTTCAAGTTTAAACTTTTTTTTGTTAAAAAAAGTTGAACAATTTTTGAAAAAATAGAAAAAAGAAAATGAATCTAATGATAAGAGGGATAGAAGAGAATCTAATTAAGAAAATATATATGAACGACATAAATATTTAAAAATAATGATTAAAGATTTAAATAAATTGAATTTAAAATATGAATTATGAAAGTAAAAAAAAAGTGATATGATAACAATAATAATTGTAATAATGAATGAATTAATTAAATAATAAGATTAAATGATTTACAAAACAAAATAAGTATAGAGTATGAAACAAATTTTTATATGATTGTTGAAAATTGTAATTTTCTTTGTGTGCTGACAAGATTTATTTGATCTTTAGTGCCATAAGGGGTGAAATTGAGTCTAGCAGAGGCCATCGAAATAGCACAAGAAGGCAACGAAACATAGCAGAAGCATAGTAGAGTAGCGAGTTAAGATAAAGGAGCAGGCCCGAATTTCTCAAAGGTCGAGAGCCCAAGCAGTCAAAGGGGCAGGTCTGAGTTGAGGGGAAAGATCATAATACATAGCAGATCCGAAGGCATAGGAGGGAGGAGCGAATTTAGTGCACGCCTGAATTTGTAGCAGCTCTGAATACATCAAAGAGCATATTTGATATGAAGGCAGCGATTTACAAGTGAAGGAAGGGCACTTTCAAAGGGCAAAGGAGGTCATCATTTCTCAGATCTGAAAGCATTTGAAAATTCAATAGGTGGCAAGGGTTTCAAATTTAGAAGAATTTCAATTTTGGAGGACAATTTCCAGAATTTGTGGAGTTACAAGTTTGATTGGAAGTCTTCACCTTGCAATTTTCAGTCTTTTGAAAACGCGATCAGAGGGATATCGGAAGATTTCTGGCACTGTTTTGAAGGAATCACGACAATTTCGAGGGGAATTTGTTGTTTTTTTAAGTATTTCTCTTTTTCACTCCCCCATCGCTTCTGTAGAGCCACATGAACATTTTGTGCCAATTGTTTTCACCGAAAAATGCATACTTCTCATTCGAAACAGAAATCTGCCTTTCAAAAGAGGCAGATTAACCTAGGGCTTTTACATTTCAACCGAGGTCTGCCAAATTATGAAGTCAAGCAAAGAAAGTCTAAAACTAGGGCAGAATCTTCCATTCAGGATGCAGAAAATCAGAGCAAGAACTCATAATTCACAAGCTATTGTTTTAATTGTTGGCTCTACGGACATAAAAAGGAGGACTGTCGAAAAGTAGAGCAACCCCACCCATCCTACAAACATTTGGATGGATTTATAGCTAGGCAAAAGGAAAAATCTGAATAGAATGTGTACCAGGATCTGCTCGCCATTTTCAGCCGAGCTGATACAAAGCCTTTCGGCCACAATGCTGCCCAATCCAAATCAGGTAAGGGATCCCTGAACAAAACACCTTCTTTCTCATTAAACCCTTCGAGTAAGGATCCTGTTAGATCTTTCTCTTGTTCCCAGGAGGCTAATCATAATAAATCCCCTGGAGCAAGGGTTTCGAATTGTATCATTAAGAACACACATGATAAAAGGTTTCAGAGCCAAGATAAGAAGCAGGAATTTAAGGTTTTTTCAGTCCAATTTTTGGATGAACAGTTGGCTTTTTTCGCTAAAACTAAATATGCAATGGAGGGGATACATAGAAATAGGAATGCTAGGGTAATTAAATCTGGGTTTAGTCTAGTCAAATCTAATCCCACCAGTGGAATGGATAGACGGGTTAAGGCTCAGGACCTAGCATCTCGCACTCCCAAACAGTCCTTCGATTGACAAGTGATCAATAACAGGAATGGAAACCCCGGAGCCGCAAAGGCACTGACTTCCAGGAATAACCCATCCAAGAGCTCCTATGTGCCCCTATCTGCTAAGGGAGGAGGGTGATTATCAGTGGAAAAGGTGGCTGCCGGGGTCAAAAAAGCTTGCAACCACGAATGGAAGGTTGTAAAAGGCAAGAATCCGGTAAGATCTGGCCCAAACAAGTTTAATAACAATAATATAGTGTTAAAAAATTCTTTTGAAGTACTAAATAGAGTACATACCCCATGTAAAAAGAGGTCTCATTCAATTTTACAATAGAATAGCAGGGTTTTGGAAGGGAAAGAAGTTCTATGGGAGAAACCACATTTGGAATGTGCAGATGCACAAACAAATGTGGGAATTTCTCCCCTTTCCCCTCTTAAAACCCTTACATAGCAACAGGTCATATCTAAGGGTTTCAATAAAAATTCTGCATTACATAGTGCTACTAAAGCATATAACCCTCCACATCGAAGGGAGAAAGATGGGATTACGGGGAATAGGATAAGACCTATCCCGGTTAATCCCTTTAGTAAGATCAATCCCTCCTTTTCAAGGTGTAATGATAAAGTTTATTCCCTGCCTCATAGATGGTACTGTAATTATAATACAAAGTCATCTTTTCCATTTGGTTATCCAGATCAAAATCAGCATAGGTTATCATTGGATGACAAGTGTATATTGCAGAATCAAAATGTTTTTGCAAAAATAGGTATACTCTACAAATGGTTGGGAGCAGGGGCTCATATTGATGATATAATAAAAGGTCTATCATCTATGCTACCACCTGAGGTAAGTGTTTCTATCACAGTTGATAATTTCATCTTTTTAGATTGTAAGTGTGTTGCACTAAAGAAAAAATTATTAGAAGGGTATTTGAAATATAGAGGAATTTCCTTTTTTGTTTGCAATTGGCTTCCTTTGTTCAGTCCGATTTGTTTAAAGGATTTTATGATAGATTGAGTTGTAATACTAAGGAATTTACCAATAGAAATGAATAACATTGAAATCATTAAAAGCATTGGGAATAGGATTGGTGAATTTAAAAGGATTATTAAAACAAAATATAATCAAACAGATAGTATCATTGTAGTTAATCTTAACTATCATTAGAAAAACATACCCCCAATAAAGCGCTGTTTCAACTCACTCCATTTATATTAATCCTAGCATCTTGGAGGATTTTGTAGACAACATTGAATTAGAATCAGGATAGGCCTTTTTTACCCAAAAGGTTGGTATAGTAGATAATCTCAGGCCTGATAAGGATATTAAGGTAAATTTTTTAAAGGATATAGGAGGTTTTCAGGTTATGAACCTTGGGAAAGAGAGCCCAAAGGACTCCTGTTCTCACCAAAATAAAAATACCTATCCGGCTGAAATTTGCAATAATCTTGATCCCTTAACTACCTCAACTCCCATTAATAAGGCAATTTTCCCCCTTAACTTAGATTGTGATAATGTTAGCACGCTTAATGAAGATAAATTAGAGAATTTAAACCAGAATTCCACCAAGATTGGCTGTAATGAAAATGTTTTTGATCAGAATAGTCTTAATCAAATAGAACAGAACAACTTACAAAACAAAGACAATCATGGATCAACTATATCAGAGGTGGGTTCAAAAAAGACCAGCCTTTGAACCCTGAATGTCCAGACATAACGGCTACAACATAAAATAAAGATAAAATTGAAGAGGAAGTTAATCAAAATATAAATTATCTAGGAGAATCCCTTAAGGATGATTTGCTGGATATGTTTCTGGATGAGATCTGTGATTTTGATGAACTGAAATACCAAAAAGAAACCTTAATTAAGTTAATCCAAAATTGTATCCTAGAAGAAAAAGAGGAAGAGAATGTTATATCAATTGAGCCTGTACACTCCATTTCTCTCAAAAAAGTAATTCAGGCTAGTGATCCTCCTAATTTTTTTGATAAGGTATCTAGTCAAATAGCTCTTAATATTACAGAAAAGGGAAAGGAAAGCCCTCCTTCATATAATATAAAAGCAAAAAATGAGATCTCTGGTATGGAAATTAAAAACTCACATAACAATGGGGAGGAGCAAGTAATCACAATCCCTATAGAGCTGGAAACGCTAAATATGGACCTATCAGGAAAAGCAGAAGATATATTTGAAATGTATGGTAGAGAGATTATAGATAAGGAAATTCCGCAAATACAATCAGAATTTGAACAAAATAGTTTAAATCAGAAAGAAGATTCCATCATTAATCTAAGTAAAATTCAAGCATTAGTCAAAGATTCTATTGAAGGTCTCTTCGGTATTACTAATACAGAAAGACAATTGGGCATAGCAATGAATAGAGGGAGCCTTAGCACCCCCAATATTAATAGAATTAAAAAGAAAAGAGGTAGGAAATCAGCAGTAGAATTGAGAACACTAGATGGTAATGTGGGAAACCAAAAAAAGATTGCTGACATTCTGTACACAGGGAAGGGGAAGTGCCTTCCCCAGGAGCAATGAAGGTCACTACTTGGAATGTTAGGGGATTAAATGCCCCTAAAAAACAAAGAATTATAAAGAGATATCTTAAAAACTTCGAATCTAAAATCATATTAATGCAGGAAACTAAGCTTAAGAAAGAAGAAAGCTCTAAGCTTAGCAAATGATTAGGCATTTGGAAAGCAGAGTTTGTTTCGGCAATAGGCCAATCTGGAGGATTAGCAGTTCTTTGGGATCCTCAAAAAGTCACAACACAACCTATAGCTAATAATAATAACTGGATGGCGGTAGATATTAAAAGCCTAAAATTTAACTTGAGATTCATACTAATTAATGTATATGGTCCCATCCCTAGTGAGGATAAGAGGAGGGTTTGGCACGAGATCCAACTATTTTTACATGATAGAACAGAATATCAGTTTATTATAGGAGGAGACTTTAATGCTATCCTAGATCTGAAAGATAAATTTGGAGGATCACAATACATATCACAAACCCAGAAAGATTTTAGTAAATGGGCTGCTGACAATCATCTTATTAGTATTAATACTAATAACGACATTTATACTTGGAACAATAGGAGAGCTGGTTTCAGTCATATAGCTAAAAATCTGGATAGGTTCTTTATTAGGGCTATTTTAGATAACTCAAATTAGATATACTCTGCGGAAATACTTCCAGAGGCAAGATCTAATCACTTCCCAGTCAGGTTGTCAATTATTGAAGATTCTAAACCAACTAGAAACCCATTTAAATTTGAGTTCATGTGGTTTCAGAATCTAGATTTCATTAACCTTTTAGAAGAATGGTGGAAACAAATATCAATTAAAGGGTCTAAAATGTTCTGTCTAACAAAAAAATTAAAAATCATTAAAAATAAAGCACTAGAATGGAATAAGAATAATTTTAATAACATTTTCGATGAAAAAGTTAAGTTAGAAAAAGGGATAGCTAATCTTAATAATATAGTAATAAAAGAAGGTATGAACTTACAAAGTTATCACAAAGAAAAGGATTTAATGACTAGATACAACGATATCCTCCTTAAAGAAGAGATTTTATGGAAACAAAAATCACAGGAATCATGGCTCAAAGAGGGAGATAGTAACACCAAATTCTTCCATAACACTACAAATTTTAAAAGAAGCATCAATATAATTTCTAAAATTAAGACTCAGGAAGGTAGTTTCACTGAGGACCCAAAACAGATAGCAGATGTCCTTACACAATTTTATCAAACCTTACTTAATAAGACAGAAGCCACCGATCTCACAGTGCAAAAGGAAATGCTTAATGCAATTCCTAAATTAATCTCGGATGTTGATAATAAGATGATGAATAACAAACTATCCTTAGAGGAAGTTAAAGTAGTAGTGTTCCAGCTTCATCCGGACAAAGCCCCAGGCCTAGATGGGTTCCAAGCTGGCTTTTTCCAAAAATGCTGGCACTTTGTTGGGGAGGAAGTCTGGCAAGCAGTAGAAGCAACCAGAAATTCTGGATCCCTACTTAATGAAATTAATAACACCTTTTTCACATTAATTCCAAAAAGAAATGAAAGTACCAGTCTAGGGGATTTTAGACCTATATCCCTTTATAATACCTTATACAAAATTCTCTCAAAATGTCTAGCAAATCGACTTAAAATACTTTTACCCAATATTATTTCAAAGGAACAAACCAGGTTCGTGGCAAATAGATCGATCTTGGATGGTATAATCATAGCCCAGGAAGTGGTACACACATCACAAATAGTGAAGGATCCTAGCATGCTAATTAAGATAGACATTCAAAAAGCTTACGATAAAGTTGATTGGAGATTCCTTTGCAAATGTCTAGAGGCCTTCGGATTTTCCAAACAATGGATAAATCTCATTTTCAATTGTATCTCAACTCCCAAAATTTTGATCCTAATTAATGGTTCACCAAAAGGTTTTTTCAGTATCTCTAGAGGTATTAGGTAGGGAGATCCATTATCCCCTTTCCTCTATGTCATAATGGCTGAAGCCTTAGGTAGATCGATTTCAAAACAACAACAATTAGGTAATATCAAAGGCTTAAAGGCATCAGAAAACATCCCCAATATCACACATCAATAGTTTGCGGATGACACAATATTGCCTGGTTTGGCGAACGTTAAAGAAGCTAAAGCCTTTAAAAATATTTTAGACCTTTACATGAAAGCTTTAGGTCAACAAGTTAATTCATCAAAATCAGATATTTTATTTATTAACACTTCTGCGAAAATAGAAAAGGAGATTTGTGATCTTTTAGGATACAAAGCAGGCAATTTCCCCTACAAGTACTTGGGTATTGATTTGGACAAAGGGCAGTTATCTACAAAACTATGGCAACAAGTACTCACTAAAGTACAAAACAAGAAAAGCTCATGGAAAGGTAGATGGCTCACCAAAGCCAGAAGAATGACTATGATAAAATCTGTCCTTTCAGCCATTCCTGCGTATCACCTATCAATCCTACCCCTTCTGACCAATATTAAAAAGAGCTTAGATAAAATGTTTAGAGATTTTTATTGGAAAGGTTCAACAGAGGATAAAAAGATAGCTTTAATCAAATGGGACAACTTACGCAAACCTATTTCTAAAGGGGGCCTAGGCATTAAAAACCTGTTATGGCAAAATCAAGCCCACGGAGCCAAATTGATTTGGAGAATTTACAAAGAATCTAGTAGAAAATGGGCTTCTATTTTATTACATAAATATGTACAGGATGTAGACCCCATTAACCTTTTTAGATCTGAATCACACGTGAAAGGTTCACAAATTTGGAATTTTATTAAGGATTGCAGAGGTATCATCAACAAATATCTTTCGTGGGATGTGGGTATAGGGGACCAAGCTCTTTTTTGGGATGATTCGTGGGAAGGCTTCCCACCTTTAAGTAAGCTAGGGTTTCCCCAGGATTTTATGATAGGTTGTAAAGAAGCTATAGGCATTTATCTGAAGGACTACATCTATAAGGAAGGAGGTAGTATTTGGAGTAAGTTAGAAGTAGCTGTATCTGAGGGTCTAGAGAAACAGAAACTCCTAGACCTTCTTAAGGCTAGAGAAATTTCTCCTAAATTGAGACCAGACAAATTAATTTGGAATGGATCTAGAAATAGTAAGTACTCCATTAAGGAGGGTTACAATACAATTATCCGTGAACAGAACATGGATAATATCGATATACCTTTGAACCTTTGTTGGAATAAGTCCTGTCTCCCTAAGGCAGGCATGTTTCTATGGGCTGCTTTACAAAA
>MU226977.1:398103-412637 GCA_018584345.1 Thuja plicata | reverse complement strand
TCTTGATCAAATTGACCTCTTAGGATAAATAGAGAACCCATCAATTAATTGTGATAGATATGTTTTTACCTTGGCTGATGATTATATCAGACATGTATGGATATTTTTTGTAAACTAAAGATCAAATATTATATTTTTTGAAGAAAGGAAACATAGAACTATAATAGAAATGGCTAGATAATTTTTACAAGGTTAGACTATGTTATATAAGTTTCAGGCTGAAGCCATATTCTGTGTTGTTTATTTTTCAATAGGTCTACCAAATTTGTCAGGAATATTACTCCCGACAGTGCTTGGTAAGATAAAACACCTATTATTATGCACTTAAATATTTATTTGGTTTTGGATGTGAAGCATTTGTGCATGTTCCAAAAAAAAAGAATGAACATAAAATCAATAGTTTTACTTATATTTTGCTTGGTATGATGATAAATGTAAGGTATGTATGTAAGATCTTAACACTAACAAATTTAAAGTTAAAAGCTAAGTTACCGATTCGGGTGCGGGTGTACGGGTGCGCGGATCTGCAAATTGTTTTTTGGGGGGTTTTGGATGCGTTTATATGTGTGTGTGTGTGTGTGTGTGTGTGTGTGTGTGTGTGCGCGGTTTGTGTGTAAAGAGATGCATCCTATATCAAATTTGACTTCTCTAATAATTAAGAACATCCTATGGATTTAGGTGTTGAGTACCAATGTCCAGTTTCCCTTTTTTTAGCATAAAATTATAGTTAACTCTTGTATTTGACTTGCAATGAATTGAATGATACAATTGTCGAGGCTCAACTAAGGATGCGTCATATTCCACCTCAACTTATAGTTGGAAAAGCTGTTGAAAAGTATGGGCTATCAAATAATCGTCTACTTATATTGGTAACTCTTTTTCATGATTAATCATTTCTCATCTCTTTTACTTAAATGTGGCATCACTCACTATCTACCAAATGCTAACTCTAGTTTTTAAGTATTTATGATTTGCCTACTAGGTTTGCCCCTTTTTTCAATGGTGTCAAAATATGTCTTGTAAAATTGAAGGAGAGTGACCTAGAAGATTATTTTTCTTTATAAAATTGAAAGCATTTTTTTTTAGGAAAGAACGTAGAGTAGTATGGGAAGTAAGTTTCTAAACTTGTTTCTGTCCAAGATCAACCTTAAAGAGGAAGGATACAAAACCCAATTTTTTAATATTTATAAAATTCATAGAAACCTTAAAAGGGAATATCAAGACAAGTTTAATTTTGTTATTACTACATGAGCATGCACCTATAATTTTATTGAAACATTTTAGTTGATTTTTAAATAATACACTCATGTAGTGTGTTACTTGAACCATAATGGCCACTTTCATTATAGTAACAGTATAATGAAAAGTTATTAAGATGTTCTAATACTTTCTACACAACTTTTCTATTCAACTAATGGGAGTGAGTCCTTTTGATCAAGGTTGCGGAGGATAAAACCTACAATTATTTTCATTGCTTGCACTTTGATTTAGTTATTAGAATCTAATATTGACAGCCCCATATTTGGTCATTTCAGATGGGAACAATCTGATGCATATGTCCAATTTTAATGCACTTTTTAATGACACCGTATGAGGATGTCTTTTGAGTCTTTGGTTCTTGACCATGCTAAAAACAAACTTTAGCTAGAAAATAATTTTGTTTTAATTTTGAAGCTACAGGTATGGTTACTGTCCCAAATGGGCAATTTCATGATGTCTTGTTTGTTCCCGAGTTCATAATAAGTCTCATTTTAGTTACTAAGTTATGTCAAAAAGACCATAAAGTGGATTTCCATAGACATGCTTGTTCCATTAAAATTGTGTCTACAACAAAAGTTGATGAAGATTACTCATACAAATTTACTCAACAGAACTAATTAAATTGAAGCTATGCTATGATTTTTGTTTCTAGTAGTAATTTGTGACTTGAAAGTTTAGGGTGCATGCACTTCAATAGGATTTCTCTATGATCCACTTAAATATGTTTGAAGGCTTCCAAACATTTCAAAATCATATCTGTTTATGTTGGTTTGTGGCTTTTATAGTCCATTGTCAGCTATTCATTAAGAGACAAGCTTGTAGAGAAACTAAAAATTTGCATCTTGATCAAATTGACCTCTTAGGATAAATAGAGAACCCATCAATTAATTGTGATAGATATATTTTTACCTTGGCTGATGATTATATCAGACATGTATGGATATTTTATGTAAACTAAAGATCAAATATTATATTTTTTGAAGAAAGGAAACATAGAACTATAATAGAAATGGCTAGATAATTTTTACAAGGTTAGACTATGTTATATAAGTTTTAGGCTGAATCCATATTCTGTGTTGTTTATTTTTCAATAGGTCTACGAAATTTGTCAGGAATATTACTCCTGACAGTGCTTGGTAAGATAAAACACCTATTACTATGCACTTAAATATTTATTTGGTTTTGGATGTGAAGCATTTGTGCATGTTCCAAAAAAAAGAATGAACATAAAATCAATAGTTTTACTTATATTTTGCTTTGTATGATGATAAATGTAAGGTATGTCTATAAGATCTTAACACTAACAAATTTAAAGTTAAAAGCTAAGTTACCAATTTAGGTGCGGGTGTACGGGTGCGCGGATCTGCAAATTGTTTTTTGGGGGGTTTTGGATGCGTTTATATATGTGTGTGTGTGTGTAAAAATGCAACAAATATACAAAAATAAATCATTTGATAGTATGATACTTCACCATTGATCAAGATATCTACTTAATATTCAAATTTCAAATGTCATATCATATACATTATACGTCTATGTTCACGATTCCAATCCAAATTAGAAAATCATTACAATTAAAAAATCAAAATTTAGTTCATGATTCAATGTTCGCTAATCATAATCATAAGGATTCACAAAAAAAATGTTAAAAATTGATATAAAGTAAAGGTTATAAAGTGCTTTTAAGTTGTTTTTAAAAATAAAATGTCAAAATATGAGTCTGGGCGCGTGGATGTATTCGGATGCTCCCGGATGCCCCGTGGATGCTCACAGGAAGCGCATCCAAGGCACCTTGATGCTTTGTGCATGCATTACACAATCCATCTAGAGAGCATCTGGGTGCCCTGGATGCACTTCCTGTGAGTAGCCACAGGGCATCCAGGTTCACATCCAGATCCAAACACATCAGTCTGTGCATCCAACCCTAATGCCAGCGAATCGGTAACTAAGGTTACAAGAAATGTATGCATTGCTAAAAATGGGTTTATGATTTTTCTTTTACTTCTAAGTTTATTCATCTATTTCTCGAGAAATAATATGCATGCTTGATGTAGTTTATATATGACATGGATACTCTTTGATTTATATCATTCAGATTTTGTCTTATTTCTATGGAAGATTTTTACATTTATATTGTAATGGTGGCTTTGAAATTTTTGGTTCAATTTGGTTCACTGTCTCATCCTTGGTGAATCTTACTATTAATTACTTCAATTTGATGTTGGAAAAGGAACTCCACCATTAGTTCCTTGGGTGTCATCTTCTTTTTGCATAGATTTAGTTTTGTTTTTGCAATATTCATGATAGAATCTGTTCACATAAACTGAATTGGTTTCATTGTAAATATGTAGATGAACAAATACCTTGATCTTATATTTTTTCTACAGGCAGGTAGAAAGGTGGAAAAATTTTCCTTTGAGTATAGGAGGTACTACATGTCCCGCATGCTACCCCTAAACAATTTTTTTCACTAGACAACTTTCATGAGTTATCAAATTGTAATATGCATTCTTTATTTATACCTGAAGAAGCTTGGGTTAGGCATTATATCTTCCTTGAAAGTACTATGTTCCTTAGGTTCATATTTTGGGGAAGATAAAAAGGATAAAATAGTGTTTTTTAGGTCACAACCAAGAAAAATGCTAATTGGTATGAAACCTCCATGGTGGATGTTGATAAGGGTATTTTTCTTCATTTCCATAAAATATTACTCATAATATATAATCCTATGTTTGGAGCTCATGACCAAGCCTTGGAGAAATCCAAATCTTTCCAATCCACCACTTGAAGTACTCACGATTCTTTGGATGTTAACATAAGAAAGAAAATTTTGATGAGATCCTTGTAAATATTGTCAAGAAAATGGACATGGACATTTATTCATACAATATCATTACTTTTCTTATTGGTAAATACTACAGCTTGTAGTAAGTTTTTGAGTGTTAAACACGATTTATGCAGGCATTGGATCCTTTCCTTCTATGAACAAAATTACTATTGGGAATCTCAAGTTATGTAAAAAGAATAGAACTACTAAAATTTTGGACTACTTCAGGCGCAAAATTGAATTTGTTGCACATCATGTAGCTAGCTCTCTGAACTCCTTCACCGTAATTGGTGTCTTTTTAGCTCCGTGAATGATAATAAATTATTTGAATAAACATATTAAAGGCAAAGTTAATTGCTGGCTTTGTAGGTGTATAATAGGTAAAATACCTTTCCTTGTTTTTAAATTTTGATTTTTTTCTGCTTAGGGTCTTAATGCAACTTTGACTATACAAGTGAATGGAGTTGATAGAAGAGGTCATGACCAAATAAAAGAAATGAAGCTTCGCTTTCATCCTGATTTGGGTGTAACTCTTTCACTTTTGTGCAAGGACCCCAAAACAACAAATGTTGTTATAAGTGGAAGTGAGAGGAGCGTGTTAGATGAGGTATATAATTAAATATTATGATATTATCCTTTTAGAACAGTTAAAAAATTTTCCTCCATACTTAATTGATTTATTTGGTTAGAATTTTGGAGAATTTGATATGTGGTTGGCAGCAGAAAATAACATGTTCTTGCGACCTACAAAGGGAGACTGGATGACCATAATGCTAGAATATCTTAATATGGATTGGATGGAAAGTGTGAAGGTAAGTGTGTGTGAGTAAATCTGATAATGAGCTTCTCAAATAGGTGTCTACTTTTATCCTTGACTATTTGAGAAACTTTATCAGTGAGTGTTGTTTTACCCATCCCTCCAAATCCATAGACAACCACTGCCTGGATAGATGTATGTTGTGCATTCAAATCTAATAGTCAGATTACTATTTCTAGACCTCTCTTGATTCCAATTGTATTGGAGTTGTGAACAAATTGAATCATAAATTATGGGGAAACTCTAAACATAGCAGGAATGAATTATGGGGAAAATCTAAACATAGAATGAGGAGGATGTCAATAACTTTTACTCACATGCCCCTTCTCATTAGAATGCTGGAAATAGATGCGTGTGCCAAAATTGGTTGGATATCATTACTTCCAAATGTCATTTTAACATTATTTAAATCCTATCCCATCTTGTTTAAACATAGCCTTTGTGAAAATATTTTCATCACACCCCCTCAATTTTGATATGAGAATTATGGAAGGAAAAAATAAGAGAATTTAACAAATCATAATCATGTCTATCACACAGACACTCTAAGCTGATGACTAGGATGATAACTCAAAATAATGATAGCTTACCTCTGATGTGTGCTATTTTATCCTCCAATTATGTTGTTCTTTGTAAACATTTTACATTGATAGAAATCTAGGAGCAAACAAAATCATTTCTATAAACAAACAAAATCTAGGAGAAAACAAAACAATCCATATATAGAAAGAAACAAAATCATTTCTTAGTAATAATCAAGAAAACCATTGTGCAATTTGTTTCAAAACATCTAGGAGAAATTAGTTATTGATTGAATTAGAGATCCTCCAAAGCTCTCCTTAGAAATTAGAATTGAAGAACAAAACAATCCATAATACATATATGCACGCAAACAATAGAAACAAACAAAATCCTAAAGGAAACCAAACAACAAGCATTCCAAATCATAATCATGTCTATCACAAAGACACTCTAAGATAATGACTAGGATGATAGGCTTACCTCTGATGTGTGCTATTTTATCCTCCAATTGTGGACGAAGCGACTCATAAAGTTCATCCATGCCCTCTCTAGTTTCTATAGTTAAGTTATTTGTTTCCAATTCTTGAGAACATTATTTGGTTCATGCAAGTCATCATATTTTTATAGATAGATCCTTTATTGAGTGTAGTAAACAAATATTGTAAGCTTTCCATATTCTTTAAGTGTTTTATCATAATTTTATTTGTCAAAGATTGAAGTAGGGATTAAGCGTTTTGTCATAATTTTAGTCGTACATTGATGAGAATAAATGATCAAGAGTTTTTAGATTCTGAGAAGACATATATTCAGGGGAGGCTAGAAGGGATATTTGTGGAGATTTTCTAGATGTCTAAAATTCTAGATAATATCTTCTTTACTAAGCTAAGGTGGGACAAAAGTGAGGATGAGGGTTTCAAGATTGAGTACCAATGCAAAGATGATGATTCATTAACCTACATCTATAAAACCTTCACAAATATCCCTTCTTTGACCTCCAGTCATACCTCTTCTTAGAATTTGGAAACTTTGGATATTGTTTCTCATCCATGCATGAAATGTGCTAGTGATCGTATAAAATTTGTTTGGGCCTCCAGTATTGATGAGCTGCATAAGTGTAAAAGGTTTTTGCGAGACTGGGATAATTATGAGAAGGTAAACAACAAGATAATATTATTGTATCTTTTTCTTCTTTTATCCACTCATATTTTCTGCCTTCTCTTCATCTTTAGTAATAAATTGGTTACTATGCAGTGTACATAAAGGAAAGGTGGTGATTATTCTCAATGATCGATAGGTATAAGTCTTCCAGGCCTTACCCAGTAGCTAGGACTAAGGATAGAAGAGCTCAAGAGACCATAATAGTTGGTCTCCATCTTTGGTCCATACGATTGAGGAAATATTTTACCTTTCATTATCTCATCAAATGCGGTGATCTGAAAGAATTTAATAGATAATATTTTAATGTATAACATACATTATTTTAGTTTGACACTACACGAATTTATCTATTTCCCACACTTGTTGACTATGGAGATAGCGATAAATAAGCATCCCACCTGCATTCTAGGTAATGTATGCCACGAGAGATGCATCATTATCGCTATCCTCATAGTCGACAAGTGCGTGAAGTAGATAAATTCATGTAACATCAACTTAAATAATGTACGTTATCATGAAAATATTCTATTAAATTTTTTTAAATCCTTGTATTTGATGATTTAATGGAAGGTAAACCATTTTGTCAGTAACATGGACCAAAGAAGGAGACCCTCTATGATGGTCTCTTGAGCTTTGTTATCTTTAGCGCACCAGTCAATCACTTTTTTTGACACTTATAACAATTGTTTTGATGACAGTGCTATACGTTTGACAGGATGCCCTGTCAGAAGGTCACTGCATGTTCATCGGCATCCTGATAGGTATAACATCAGATAGACTACATTTTCAATAGCTAGGTTTGATGAGAGTTCTATATGTTTGACAGGTTATCCTGTCGGATAGTCACTGCATGTCCATTGATATCCTGACAGGTATAACATTAGAGAGACTCCATTTTTGATAGATAAGTTTGAAGGGACAGCTATACGTCTGATGGTTTTTCCTGTCAGACAATCACTGCATATCTGTTGACATCCCAATAGGTATAATGTTGGAGAGACTCTATTTGCGACAAATAGTTTCAACGAGACTTCTATACATCTGGCATGTTTTCCATCGGTGTTTCGATAGATGTACCATATGAAATGCTATAATAAGTTTCTATTAGTGTGGTAAGTTCTGACGGATAGCGATGTCAGAATACCAATAGTTACCACTTCCATAGTAATTTCCAATGAAATAACCTTGACGGCTACATCTGTCGAATTGTCAAAAAATAGGCGTTGAAAATCCAACAGATAGCCATCAGAATTAGGCCTCAAATGTACTAGTGAAGGATTTTGGGGGAAAAATTCCTTACATTTAGCAGAACTTAAATGCAAACAAGGTTTTGGGTGTTACACAAAAATTCCCTATCCATTTTCTTATAAATCCCTAAGGAGTTTCCAAAGTTTCCTAGTAATATTTCTTCTATGTATTCTAATGGTAGGTCTTTCATTTGGACCCAAAATGGGATAAAATTAATAGCTATTATAAATGGATTTAAATAAGAAACCTGTGTGTGTAAGAAAAGACCTAACCCATTTGAAAATAAAGCCTTTTCATTGTACACTCTATCTTGATCTTCTCTAAGTTAAAAAATTGCTATGAAATACCCCTTTTCTTCATCTAGGAAAACATCTCAGATACTCCCCTCCAAACATGGTTTTTTCCATTAAAGTAGCACAAATATATCAGGGGTGTAGTTGTAAAACTTATCGATTAGGGCATGCATTTGAAGCTTGGAAATATTGGGGCTGATCAAATCAACATTCATTCACACCCGACATTCCACAGTCTGAGGAAGTTGAGCTTCCATTGTAGTCCTATATGTCAATTTATTCTTGGCTGATGTTGAACACTACACTTCTAAAATAGACAATTGTGCTAATTTTTCATCGAATCCCTAGATCCTTGAAACCCTTGCTGATTCTATAGGTAATACAACTTAGTATTACCGTTTGGAACAAACAAAATGGCTTCATCAACTCATGACCCTTAATGAATTTTATTGGGGAAAGAAGCTACTGTAAAGGATGAGTTATCCAAATCTAAGTGTGGAGGGTAATAGGTAGATGGACAGTGGAATCCACTTGGTGTCTTAGGGCATAGACTCCCAGACTTGAATTTTGAATTTTGTTTATTGAGGGACACCCAATAAGTGTGGTCCCATTCCACAAATATAGCTTTAATTTTTTACATATGTTTATATATGTGAGGCCTCACCCCAAAGCCCATCGTAGTTTACCATTTTCTGTTTATGTTAGACCTAGCACATGATACATTTTATTTTGATGCACTATGGACCTTATGGATTTTATGCTTTATATCGTGGATTGATCATTTTGAACGTTGGATACTAGATACTTTATGATGCACCCAATGGACTATATTATGTTTCTATTTTGGACCTGTTATGAGACATTTGATTTGGAAAAACATTATAGTTATGTGATGAATTATTGATGATATGAGGATTATAAGAAAATTGACATTTAATTGAATTATCATGCAAAGTGGATCTTACTTTATGTTATATGCTTAAATGAAATTATTATTGCTTATGACCTTGGGTAATAAATCTAATATGAAGATGTTTCCTAAAGTTTGCAAATATTGTTTATTTCTTATGATGTATATTTATCTCCATGGGCTACTGATATTTGGATTTAGTGTGCAGGTATGAGACCGTGGTATTAAGATTCGGGGAACCAAACATAGGTATATGTGAACTTAGTTTAAGCCAAGGTTGCGTCTAATGAGAGAAAAGACCTCGTTGTATCATGATTTAATTTGTAAATATAAATGGTTGATTATTGGAATTTATTCCTTAAATGTATTTTCATATTTATTTTCTTTATGGTTATGCCCATGTGGATATGACATGTGTCTAGTGATGTGTAGATGTTTGTGTGTGTCACTTGACACTTGTGAATGTACTTAAGGCCATGAAATATCAACTTGGGAATGGATGTCCACCTACCTAGGGAAATACATTTGTGAATCCCCATATGCATACCTTGGTTTGGGAGATGGAAGTGTGGTCATCTCATTTGAATTTCGTGAGTACCCTTATAGTGGATTTTTGGAGGGGTTAAAAAGTGCCTAGGGGTGTGTTGGGGTCATTTTTAGGTAGCCCAATTGTTATACCAATAGGTAAGGGACATTTTAACCCTAGGATAGCCTCTAGTTGATCAAGAGACTCTTCCAAAAGTTGGTTTCCCAAGTTGGACGAAAATCAACTTTTGGGAGGCTTGATCTTAGGTAGACCACTTTCCCATTTTGATGCAAAGACCTTACTCACCTTTTTGGAGTTTCCTTTCTAGGGTCTATTTTTAGAAAGTTGTAAGAGTTTAGGGAAGAGAGACCAATTAGAGAGATTTCCTTCTCCCCATGAGTTTTCTAGTGGCTTTTTAGTGGGGACTTTGCATGTTAGAGAGTTTGAACACCCATTCTCTAACTTAGAGACTTAGCTAGAGTTGGTGACATTGGAAAAAGAGGACTTAGGCTAAAAGGGAGCTCTTCTACAACTTTCTTTCCATAAGCTTGGATCTAGGTTGGTGGACATTTTGCATCTCAATTCTTGTTGTTCTATTTTGTGTTGCAAGAAAGATGAATGTAGTGTGTTTGTGTTGAGTAATGTAGTTATGTTCTTGTAGTCAAGTTCTATGTTTTGTGGAATATGTGTATTGATTATTTTATTGTTAATGTTTTTAATTGGAGTCTCAAGGCTCACTCACCCTTGGGAGGGAAGAGCAGCCTTGGGGGTGGAGGAGTTTGACAGCCCTTGGTGTAGAGTCTCTCCTCAAGGAGGAGAGGGAAAAATCAAGGAGTATGGGCTCCATGAAGCTATCCTTGGTTGTTTCTTTTCTTGGGGGACATAAGGACATTTTGATGGATTATAGGTTTGATATTGAGATGAAATTTATCTTCTTTGTACGCCATGAGAGGGCTTGGTTATAGTTTTTTTTGGGATTGTCCTTCTCCCTTAGGTATTTGGTCTACTTCACCCCATTTTAGGGTCCTTGTGTGACCCATTGTGATAGCCTTTGGTTTGGGAGTAAAATATGAGTTTTCTTTGAATCCTTGTATTATTTTTGTTAGGGTGTTTGTTACCCACCTTTGTTTGGTTCCCCAAGCTTGGGGGTGGCCTCATAAGAGGCCTAGGTTGGGTGGTGAGCAGCCCATGGTCTCTTGTGTTTCCCTTGTTTTTATTTTGTAGATTTGTAAAGATTGGAGCTACATTGAAGCTATAGAGTTGGACTTGGAAGAATGAGATTTGTTTATTTATGTACTTCTCTATATGTATATGCAAAGGCCTTTGTGGCAATTATAGAAAGTATGTTAATAGGGAGAAAATGTGGAAAGCCATGTGGCTAAAAAAGGAAATGTATACTTGTGATCACGTAGTTATGAACTTTCTGATTTTAGTGTTCACGTTCTTGAATAAATAATGGTCTCTTATTATGAATAGAACTATGTTGTATGAGATTTTTTTATTTATTTTCAAAAATTTATTATACATAAGAATAGTTACATATGCTCATCTTATTTTCTAAATGGTAATTTTATTGAGTTATTGCAAGTCTGAAATTAATAAAAGAGAAAACTAATTTGTATACATAATCTGGATAACTAGATGTCATAAGGAACTTAACAAAAAAAAATTATACATGCATTTTCCATAGAAATATCTCTATTCTCTAAAGCTGTCTACTCTCTTTCTAAAGTTTAAAATTTGTATTTTATTTCTACTACTTTTATTGCTGCATTAAGTAATACCTCCTGCATCTTACAAAAAAAAGAATTATGTTTACAGTAAAAAAATAGATGTTGTTTTAGTTATTTTTTTTCAATGTTTATGTTTGCAAAAAAATATACGTGCATATTTACATATCTTTATGTGATGTATAAAAAATAAAAGAAATATATAAAATTTAAAATCTGTTATTCTGATTTTTTTTGAGCTACTGTTGTGTATATCTACTATATATATATACCCTAAAATGGACAGGCTTGCGACTTTATTCTAAAAACACTAATTTTCATCTATTAATTAATGGTTTTCAATCATTAATTAATCATCTATTTTCTTCTAAATTCATTCCTCAAATCATCTAATCCAATTCCCAAAATTAATGAAATAATTAATTTTATTTAATTAATTAAGCTTTAATTGATTAATTATCATTATTTAATTAATTTAACTCAATTTCTTATAGTTTAAATCCAAATATTTAAACTTACTAATTAAATTCTTCCAATTAAATTAATTTCAATTAAATTAATTTAATTTCATCAAATAAAACAATTCTTATTTAAAAAAGAATTCAATTATCTCACATGTTGAAAACAATTATTAAATAAATGAATTAAATATTCATTTATCTTCAAAGAGATAACCCCAATCAGATCAGATGGGTTACTCCACCCATCTCTCCAGCCCACATGGGTAACTTCACCCACCTCTTCAGTTCAAAAAGGCAACTCATAATTAGCTCTTCAGTTAACCAAACCCTATCTCCTCTTTACCAAATGAAGAGGTGGAGTTTACTGAGGACTTCTCTTGTTCCTTTTTATCTCAACCATTCATCTCCCCATCTCTGGGATTGATCTCAACCATTTATTTCATCACCAATTCCTATATAATAAATCCTTCATAACCATTTGAAGGATCCAGGATTTCAAGTTCTCGTGCGCCATTACTCCATCAGTTTGGTTCTAGCATTCAAGCCATCTTGCGATCACACACACATTTCAATTATCAAATTCTCGACGCTTCTCAAGTCATAGATGCTGCCCCGCCAATACTGAGCATCAAGAATAGCATTTCAGAAGGAGTAGAGAGAAACAATAGAAGCTTCAAGCATCATGGGGTTTGCATTTATTTGTCTTCCTTTCTCTTGCTTGTACATTTTATTGCTCACATTTCTGTTATTCATTTAGTAGACATTGTATACTTGATTTGCATTCATTTGTGAACCTTTGCTACTAACCCTCGCCATTGGAAAGCTGTGGGGAACCGGAGAGAGAGGCATACAATATATATGTTATATTTGTTAGGAATAAGGTGTCTCAACCTTGTATATTTCCTTACATTTGATATTTCCCAAATGTCAGCACTTTGGACAATGTGACTTGTAATCATGACTGAAACGGTTATGAAGGATTCTAATGACGGTCATTAATATTTGTAAGAGCTAATTGTGGAAGATTTGATGATGGGTGAAGACATGCAAGACATGTGAAAACTGATCATGTTGAGTACTATACACTCTTCTGCAAGAAATTTTTTTTTGGGTTCCTATTTTCTCAGAGAATGGTAAAACCCTAATACGGCTATTTTTGGAAGTTGCCCTAAAAAGGGAAGTGCATGATATAAGCATTTTTTGGGGTTGCGAATCTGAGTGAGAAGTTAGTGTATTGTTGGAATGTTTTTATGCTACTGAATTTGTCTTCAAGTGTTGATTATCTCTTGAAAGAACTTGCATTGCAAGTGTATTTTAAACAGTAATAGTTTTGATTAATACATTGTGTAGGTTTTGGAGTGCTGGGGTTTTTTACCGAAAGGTTTTCCCAAGGGTAAATCATTGTGTCATTCTCATTTTTTTATGTATGCATGTTATTGTATTATCATTCTAAAATTGCTAAGGGTTAAATTTGAATTTGCACGATCCTCTTCTTGGGAGTTTAGCATAGGGAATTGTTTTTTGCACACTTAGTTTCCTTTTAGTTGGTATCAGAGCCTGGCTAGTTTTGGTTCTATTTGTTAGGGTACGGGTATTTTGAGCTAATCTCCAGTTTAGTGGGAGTATTGTTGCAGAGTATTCATAACCTTATTGCAGGAAGAGATGGAAGGTTCTTCATACAGTAGAATGGAGGTGGAAAAGTTCAATGGCACAAACTTTGAGTTGTGGAAACTCAAGATGGAAGACATGCTTGTCGACCATGATGTATGGGAGGTGGTTGATAATGATATCAAACAAGTAAAAATGCCTCAAGCAGATTGGGATCTCAAGGATCAGAAAGCTAAGGGTCTCATTAGACTCTATCACTAGTACATTTGAGACCTCTTTTCGATGGCTATGCGTCGCTTTTTCAACACTGTCTCATTGGCCTAGCGACAGAAACCAGTGTTGCAGTTTTGGTGTTGGAATTAACAACGACTGTACCATTTATTGTTATTGTGATGGTACTAATCATCGCAATATGAGTTGGATATGATGGTTACCATGTTGTCATTACATATTTTAGCTATCACTATTATGACACGTAGGTGTCACATCTTATCTGTCGCTATTACGACATGTACGTGTCACATTTTGTTTGTCTGTTTTATGACACATAGGCATCGCATATTATCTGTCTCTTTTTTCAGATGTGCGACAAATTTTCTATACATGTGATGTCGATTTGTCGGTAATTTTTGATGGCCTGACATTGCATGTATTGCAAATTCGTCGCACGTCTAAAAAAAGTGACGTCTAGGTGTCACAATACGAGCCGACTATCATGTTTATCATGCTATTGTTACATTTTATCTATCACTATTATGACACCTGGGCATCATAGAATGAGTGTCAAAATTATGACAGATGTGTGATGAATTTGCTATACTTGCGATGTCGAGCCATCAAAAATTGCCGACGGCTCGATGTCACATGCATTTTTTAGTGTCGCTTTAGAGTTTTTAAGAGTTTAGTGTCCTAGTGTCGCTATTTTCAGTAATTGTTGTTTTACTTATTTTGGAACCATGATTTCATGTGCTTTATTTGGGATAATTTCATTAGCGGTTGACCAAATAAATATAAAACAATTGGTATTACCAAATTAGTTCATCCAAAAACTAGAAGACTGTGACTGTCTGATAAGTACAAGTAGGATATGTACTTACTTATTATATGTACATGTTCATTAAAACTGTACTTATGATATGTACATGTTCATTAAATTCCATAACACATGAGTGCT
>MU226977.1:358955-369175 GCA_018584345.1 Thuja plicata | reverse complement strand
AAATATCATCACAAAAAAGTATACAATCTATATGTATCTACAAGGGGAATGATAAAATATATTGTAAGATCCTTTAGAAATGGAGTCAATAGTGTGTGTGGGGAAAATCAATTTAGGACATAACACATAGAGTATCAAGATCAACACTAGAACAAATCAATCCTACAACAAGGTCAATGGTAATATCCCAAGTCGATCTACCCCCTAGTGTGCCTATTTTAGGTAGGAATCTATAAAAATAAGGAAAACGATCTAGCCACCATAGATATATTAGAATATTATTTTGACCAAGACTCATTATTATCCTCTTCGTATATGACAATAACAAGGAACAAAAAAATCTCATGATAAATCCCCAAAATGACATAACTAAAGACCAATAAGCTTAGTGCAGGTAGAGTGGAGCAATGTGGAGCAATCTGCGACAAGAACTTCAATAAATTAGCATACTATGGAACAATAATCTATTATTGTTTTAAGAATGAATTCTAAAAGTAATACCTTAGATCAATGCACAATTATTCATATGCATGGATTTGAAGATAAGAGATTAGTTTCTTAAATGACAATGGCTAGTTCCTAAAAAAAACATTTGACAAGAAGTTAATAGGATAGGTTTGCATGCAACTGTTTCTTCTAACTGTTTGATGAAGATTGAAATATGTAGACGATTTTTTGGTAAGCTATTGATACAAAGTGTAATGTGTAGAGACAAACATAGTGAAAATTATCATAGTTAAATGATGCAGTAACATGAATATTTAATGTGTGTTGAAAGAAAGAAGATGATAAGAGCTTAAGTGAAAACCAATCTTATTTTTGTAGATATTCATTGAAAATGAAATATAAAGTGTTAATGTTGTGTTTGCAAAGGATTTTAATAGTGTATAAGAAAGTTATCAGTGTTGTGTATTGTAATATTTTGTTGATGAGAGAATATTATTTAGTGATCTATAATAAAATAGAGTAGCCATTTGAATCATGATTATTTCATCTTAAGAACTTTGTAAGGGAGTTGGTGCTCTTAGGGATGGTGCTTTGGATGTAACTAGTGAGGTTTTGATCAGTGATATCTTTGTAAGGGGTTGGTGCTCCTAGGGTTGATACCTTGAATGTAGCCATTGAGGCTTGTATTTCCAGTGAGGCATATTTGTAACCAGTGAGGTTTTCATGGTCAGTGAGGCTTAATGAAGTTTATTACATAGTGGGTTTTTACCCTTCAATGATTTTCCACTCAAACATTGGTGTTATGTGATGTACATATATGATTGAATTGATCTATGGATTGATATATGACTTTATGCTATTGTTTTGTGTTGATATTCAAAATTATGTTTTCATGCAACTAATTTTAAAGCATCTACATGTTTAATAAATTTACATTAAAGACCACTAATTCACCTCTCCCTCTTAGTTGTCTAGGGTATTTCAACAAAGTACAATGAGATTTAATGATTTCCAATTGTGTTTGAAACCCTAGATCCAATATAATTTCTATTAAATAATCTCTTGGTAACCACTCAAGGATTCCATTGTGACAAAGGACTGTAACAAGGAATGAAGAATGTTATGGTGAAAATTGGGAAGCCTAATCTTAATAGACAAAGAAACAATTTTCTCTTTGATTGTTAATTCTGATTTATATCCTTCTCTACTATCCCATGATCATGTTCAAAAGCTCCATGTTCAAAAATGTTTCACAAATTTCAAAATATGAACCAAACGAGGAGATTCAATAAAATGAACAAATCACATTACAAATTGTCTTAGGGAAACTCATGTCCCATGGATACCACAGTGAAATCATTTCAAACTAGACCTTCCATTTGCCAGTAAAAAAATAAATTCCCATTTTCCAGTACAAGCACGAAGAAAACTCACAGCTGAAAGAAAGCTCGGAAAACATAAAGTATAGAGCATTGAAATGTGCATAAAATCAAAACGGGTTTCAAAGAGTAAAGTCACAGTTCTCACAATTGAAACCCTCAACTGAGAGACCCGTAGCTTGCAAGAAAAATAGAGCTTGTAGGGTTTTCACTATGTTTTTCTTTCAACTAGAGCACAAATATATGAAGCCTTATTCACAAGCATATAAAAGAAGATTTAGCAGAGACACATGTATTAAAAGCTAATAAGAAAAAGTCCAAATGTCTAATGAAATCATGAATACAAGAGGAAAATACAGAGTTTTTATGATTTTTCAAGTAATGAAATCACAAATGATCTACAACAGTGATATTTCATTTAATAAAAGGTACAAAGACATACCTAATGAGGGACGCAACCCATGGAACAAAATGGAGAGCTTACCAGCCAGATTGAATGCAAAGAATCCTACAAGATCTTTAGCTAAAAAAATCCATCGAGATTCACCTATTCTTTATGTCTTCGACATACAATAGTAATTAGGGCCCTCTTCCACTCACATGCACAGCTCAATCAAAAATGAGCCTTTCATTTTATTTATTTTTGTTTATAATCAAGAGGGTGTCACAATTATGACGGGCACTTGGAAAAAAAAACACAAAAATCACACACAAATGGTAGCACCTTCGCAAACTGGCGTTGAAATTTGACCCTAAATGTTGTAGTGTGTCTAGAAGATTTTGTTCTCTTGAATGTTCTCGATGAGAAGACCACAAACAAATTGTGGACACGGCTTGGTTTTGTGTATCAGGCCAAGTCCTTGGTGAACAGATTGTTCCTGAGAAAGAATCTATATTCTCTGAGAATGGAGGAAGGAGGATCCATTGTAGATCACTTGAACATGTTTAACATGCTGATTGCACAGTTGACATCAACTGGTGTTAAGTTGGAGGAGGAGGATCGATGTATGACCCTGCTATGTTCCTTGTTGGATTCATGGGACCATCTTGTGATGGCCCTTGGGAGTACTATTTTTACTTTCCAAATGGGTAATGTGGTGTATTCATTGTTATCTGAAGAGATGCGAAGAAATACTTCTGATTCAACCAAGGAATCCCTTGCGGTTCACGGTAGATCCAAAGACAGAGGAAAGAAAAATGACAGTAAGTTTGAAAAGGGTAGATCCAAATCCCATGGGAAATCTAAGACTCCTGGAAAGTCTAAGGTAACATGTTCGAACTGTGGTAAGAATGGGCACTTCCATAAGGACTACAAAGAGCTAAAGAAGAAGAAAAGCCCAGATTCAGATTCTAAAAAATCTCAAGAAGATGGTGATGCTTTTGTCACAGCCTTGGCCACTCATCCATCTAATGATGTGTGGCTGATTGACCCAGGTGCTTCTTTTCACATGACCTCTCATCAAATTTGGTTCTCAAAGTATGAGGAGTTTGATGGTGGAAAGGTGTACCTAGGTGATGATTCTCACCTAGAGGTAGTTGGATGAGGAAGAGTCACTATCAGATTCCCTGATGGACAAGTAAAGGGAATCAATGGGGTAATGCACATCTCAGGTTTGGCACAAAACTTGTTATCTGTAAGTATGTTGAATGATGTAGGTGTGCAAGTTGTCTTTTCAAAAGATGGATGCAAGATGATTAGAGGAGCTATAGTGCTCGTGAAAGGTACTAGGAGAGGTACCTTGTTTCAGCTGGATGCTTGCATTTCACAGTGAAATAGTTCTTCTGTCTCAAGGAAGAGAGAAGCAGTCACTTCATCTCCACCATATGAACCAGAAGTGAAGAAGTCTATGGTAATGGGTTCTGATGGTAGTGCAACAAGTGTACCTAAGGGTGCTAACACTTTGGAAGGCAAACTTCTACAGAAAAGACAATGTTGTGGCATATGAGATTTGGCCACATTGGTGAGAAGGGTCTCATAACCCTAAAAGATAAAAACATCATTGAGGGGTTAAATGATTGTAGTCTTGAGTTTGACTTCTGTGAACACTGTATTTATGGTAAGAAAAATCATGTTCAGTTTTACTCCAGTTCTCATAAGTCTTCTAGTATTTTGGATCTTATCCATTCGAATGTGTTTGGTCCTGTTAAAGTTCCTTCACTCGCCAAATCTATATATTTTGTATCTTTTATAGATGATTACAGTAGAAGGACATGGATTTATTTCATTAAAAGCAAGACACAAGTTTTTAGTCAGTTCAAGGAATTTAAAGCTCTCGTAGAGAATCAGATTGGTAAAAGAATTAAGTGTGTGAGAACTGACAATGGTGGTGAGTTTTGTTTAGTAGAGTTTGAACAGTTCTATAAAGAACAAGGGATCGAGAGGCATAAGACAACTCCTTATACCCCACATCAAAATAGAGTTGCAGAAAGAATGAACAAGACACTGGTGGAGAAGGCTAGGAGTATGCTTAGTGGAGCTAGCCTCAAACAAAGGTTTTGGGCTGAAGCTGTGGCTACTACTTGCTATTTGGTTAACAAAACTCCTACATCAGCTCTTGTTGGTAAGACACCCATGGAGGTATGGTCTGGTAAGAAGCCTTCAGTTAGACATCTTCATGTTTTTGGTTGTGAAGCTTATGAACATGTGCCTAAGGAGAGAAGATATATGTTGGAAAACAAGGCTGTAAAATGTATCTTCATTGGCTACAGTGTTGGTGTGAAAGGATACAAGCTTTGGGATCCTATGATTGGTAAGGTCTTGTTTAATAGAAATGTTATTTTTAGAGAGATAAAACCTTCTCCTATTGTGCTACAACCAGATGAAAAAGAAATGAAAGAAGATTTTGTTCAATTGCCTCCTACCCCTGAGAAGACTGAATAAAGAGACCGTGATGGATCTGATGATGAGGAGAGCTCTAGTAGCTCTGAAAATTTAGAAGAAGAGGTAGAAAAACCTCAACCTCAGCCCTTGAGGAGATCCATGAGAGAAAGAAAGCAACCAGAGAGGTTTGGATTTTCTATGTTAGATTCCAGTTGTACTTATGCCTTGATTACAAACACTAATGAGCCTAGATCTATGAAAGATGCTATAGGTAGGGAGGATGCTGGTTCCTGGATTGAGGCCATGGATGAAAAGATGGATTCATTGGATAAGAACAAAACTTGGGACCTAGTACCTTTGCCTAAAGCACGGAAACCTGTTGGAAGCAAATGAGTGTTTAAGAAGAAATTCTGTGCAGATGGCAGTGTTGAGAGGTACAAGGCCAAATTGGTTGCAAATGGGTATTCATAGGTGGAGGGAATTGATTATGGTGAAATATTCTCTCCTTTTGCAAAGCTTACATCCATTAAATTTTTGTTATCTCTAGCAGCATCGTATGATTTAGAGGTAGACTAGATGGATGTGAAGACAACTTTCCTTCATGGTGATTTGGAGGAAGAGATCTATATTTCACAGCCTGAGCACTATATTCAGAAAGGTAAAGAGTCTTTGGTTTGCAGATTAAAGAAGTCTCTCTATGGTTTGAAACAATCTCCTAGGATGTGGTACCTTAAATTTGATGCCTTTGTGTTGTCGATTGGTTTTCTGAGATCGAAATCAAATCATTGTGTTTATTTCAGAGTTGACAATGATCACCTTCTTATTATTGCATTATATGTTGATGATATGTTGTTGATTGGGAAGGGTATGGGTATGATTTCTGATTTGAAGTATCAGTTGTCAGCACAGTTTGAGATGAAACATCTAGGGGCAGCCAGGTATATTCTAGGTATGGAAATCAACAGAGATAGGTCTAACAGAAAACTTTGGTTGAGTCAGAGTAAGTATGTGAAGTCTATTTTGGACAAGTTTAGCATGGTAGATTGCAGATCATTGTGTGTTCCTATTGTATGTGTCTGAATGTTGACCTCTAAATCAAGCACAACACAACATAGTCATTGCTCAACCGTTGAATTGTGAAGATGAACATGAATTGTTCATTCCACAATATCGATTGAATTGACCTGTTGCCTCCTATTTAGTTGGGGTGTTTAATTACTCTCAGAATGAGACCAAACAACCATAGACCATTGCTAAAATGGAGGATTTGAAATCTTTAAAAATATAAATGAAATTATTCTATATGAAAGATGCAATTGTAATCTAGAAATAGAGATGCAAATTTTAAACTAAGAAACTTGAAAGAAATAACATAATTAAACTACTATATAGTAAAAAAATTAAATTGCAATGAAGAATGCCATTAAACTACATGAAATTACACTAATTATGCATTAAAAGCTTGGAAATGTGGGATAATTGAGACAAGAATTTGCTATAGTTTTGATACTCTAAAATTGCTCTATCAAATGAAGGAAAGAAGGTCCATAATATAGAAAAGCCTGAAGAGAGGATGAAGAGTTTCTTGGAAAGAAATGTCTGACTCTTCATCTCCATGGAGGAAGGTGAGACAAATTTGGAGGAATTATTTAATTAAATGAATGAATTATTGCCACATGGGTGGCTTTTTATATTGAATTATTAAATTCAAGTGAGGATAATTCATTCAAATAACCAAATAATATTTAATTCCTTTGATGTGTATTAACTAAAGGGGGTGGGATTAATTTAATTTAAAAGCACTTAAGACTTTAGAATTAAATTAATTAATCATAGGGATTTTTAGCTAATAAATCTTGAGAATTTAGGAATTAAATATGGTGTAAGATTTATGCAAATTTAGGTTTTATGCATTTGAGACTAAGTCAATTAAAGACAATTAGGAAGGAGAATTTGCCTAGTACAATATGACTTTGATGATGAGAAAATGCACCAAAATTGATTAGAATTGTAAGGTGCCAATTTTGGGGTGCTACATTTTGCCCCTCTTTGAATTGATGTGCGAGTAGCGTGTTGATTCAAAGAATAGTCTGATGTGACAGATTAAGATTTTGGGAGTCTAGGTTAGGTTTCCAAGACACCGATCAGATCGAGAAGCAGAACCATCTTCAGAATGAAGCATGATTCTCTGAAGTCTAAGTTAGATTGCGAAGACAACGGTCCAAATACCAATTGAGAGAAGATTGGAATCGGGGTTAGATTGCCCCAATGTCCTCTGATATCTGATGAATATTTAGGACTATCTCCAAAATCAGGGTTAGATATCCCCAATAGGAGGGTTAGCCCTCCGAGATCTAGGTTAGATTGCCTAGATAATGGTCTAAAATAGATTTTGAGAGTCGTCTTCAGAATGAAGAATGACTTTCAAGAATAAGGGTTAGATTGCCCCAATACCCAATGGGATTTCAAGAATCATCTCTAGAATAAAGGTTGATCTTTGAGGGTCTGAGTTAGATTGCTTAGATACCTAGAAAGATAGGTGACAAGATGACAAGATGCGAGGCAACAAGATATCTCTAGAGATTCAAGATCATGGAATATCCAATTTTGACCATAAGGTACAAAACACTAAATATGCCCCAAGTGATGAGATGCCCCTAACAATGGGGACTTTTGATTCAGATCAGACTGATTCAAGAATGATGTGAAAAGATTAAATGATGCAATCATCCTGCCCCCTCGGGAGTGAAATTGAAAGATGACACAATAGAAAGATGATCGACAAAAAAAGATTGTAGATAGAAGTAAGATCAAAGATCCAAAGAAATTTAGAGATAGATCAAGAGAAGGTAGAATCAATTTAGAGCGATCAAAAGGTCTTGTTGACTAGGTTTGACCATATTTGACCAAGTTTGACAAGAATTGGCTAGATTTGACTTTGATAAAGAGATTATAGAAGCTGAGAAAATGATGACGAGAGATGATTCTAACAAGAAAGCGACATCAGAAAGTTGACTGCACAAGCGTCTGATCGCGTCATTCCCAAAATTTTAAAATACAATTTTGAGCTAGTTAGGAGTGTCAGATTTTGATTTTGATCATGAAAATGGATTCAGAATGGTTGATTTAGCCAAGGGTGCAATTTTCGCGGAAAATAGAGCACTTTTGACAATTAGGTCAAAAGCTATATAAGGCCCAAAGGGGTCATTTTCAAATCATTATTCACTTTTGAATTTACAGATGGTGAGGGCCTAGGCTAATATTGATAGCATTCCCATGCATACACATCAATTCAAGCACTCCCAATGACACAACCGGCCACCAAAGTATGACACACATGTAAGTAATTGAAAAACCATCTTGCATTTCAAATATTTATCGATTTTTAGATCTTCTTAGCAGGTTTTTATAGCTTTTAAGTCTGATTACGTCAAGTCTCACATGAGGGAATAGTTTTCTTGCACTGACCAAGGTCTCCCCTCGTGCAAGAAATTGGTTTCCTTGCACGGGTTTGGGCTTCCTTGCACGGGGTCCCTCTACGAGCTCGCGTGAAGTGCAAGATGATGCTGTGCGAGATTTTATTGCCAGTGATGGAATCTTGCGTGAAGAGAGATCCTGTCTTGCATGAAACAAAAATCTCATGTGGGAAAAGAGTTTCCTCACATGGGAACTAATTTCATATGTAGAAAGCTATCGTATATTATGTCACAGAGTTAGCCAATTAGAATGCCTTAGAACTATGGTTAGGACAGATCCATAGCTTCATTTGCTGTCATTGCTTTGAAAAACCATCATGTTGAGATACTGATCACATGTTGTTGCTTGCTTTACAAGTTGACTTCCCCGATGTTGCATTCTATTCTAATCATCCTATTATCAGTGAGCTGCTGCAGAGACTGACAGATGCTGATGGTGCCCGTCTTGACGGGCTAGGACTGTCATATCTTCATGATGTAACTGAGATTCAGGTAAATCATGGTCTATTAGGTGCACTTGTCAAGCATTTCCATTCAGAGATGAATAATTTCCATTTTCTATAGGGGGAGATGACAGTCACCCATGAGGATATATATAGGATCAGTAGAGTACCATTCCACGGGGCTCGCGTGGTGTATGATACCCAGCCAAGAGTAGGCACACTTGCGTTGAGAGTGATCTTCCAAGATGATCTGGTGATGGGTCAAGCCAACTCTTGGGAGGATCTAATGAGCAGGTACAGTGTAGAGCACACATTACTAGTTGTTTTGGCGATGTTCTTGAGTTGCCACCTGGTGTCAGAACGCGGTAAACATGGACTGGAGTGCAGCTGGGGAGTCATGCTGTAGCGGATGTTAGCCAGTCCAATAGTGAGGTTCAGATGGGGTGAGTGTATGCTCACACAAATGTAACATGAGATGCATAAGATCATGTATCAGAGTGCGCAGACCATGGTGGAAGGAGTCATGGTTCTACAAATCTGGGCCTAGGAGCACCTTCCCGTATGTCGACCAATTTTCCATGATACACGACAGACTTTAGAGCCATATATTTATAGGTATGCAGGTCCTATGACTCAGCCAATGCTGGGTAAGATAGATCAGTGGAAAGCATAGCTAGATGACATGGTACTAGTTATATGGCAGCCATGGATAGCCACAGAGGTTTGGGATGACGCATGACATGAGCTACCACATTTGTTCTGCTTGTGTTGTTTGATCAAGTGCACCATCAACATCATTAAGCACTTCCTATTGACATGGGTCCTATGAAAATTTGTGAGACCATAGGACATCTCTCAGGAGTACTACACATATGCTCGATTTGTTGATGAGATGAACAAGGGCTGGCAGCAGCAGCTAGACCATGGTAGGAGCATGATAGATGCATGAGTACCACCAGCTAGGTGGGATTATTTAGCACAGGTGATGACACCTGCATACAGAGATCACATCTTGGCACACCCATTCCTGAGATTTATAGATCTTGTTGGCATGGGCCTATAGGTACAATAGGTGGTACAACCTCCACTGCAACAATAGGTACTGTAGCCGTCACTACAGTAGGCACAACAGGTACCACCACAGTAGGTACCACCACAGTAGGTACCACCACAATAGAGAGTACTACGACCAAGGACTGGGCTGACTCCCCTTCTTCCCAGATGGATGGGATCAGATACAGATGCAGGGAGTAGTGGTACTTAGGATAGGTCCACTGAATAGAGGACAGGTGATAGTGCTAAGCAAGGGGAGGATACCATTATGGCTGATACTATTATGGCCAATATACAGGTAGGAGGACAGGTGGCATAGTTACAAGAGGCTCTCAGGAAGAGCTGGGAGAGAGTGAGGCAGGTACAGAGGGAGCGAGATGACTACCGTACATAGGTCATCATCCAAGAGACCTGAGTGACAGAGCAGGATCGAGAGATCTAAGGATTATAGGAGGCATTGTTTAGAGCACAGGTAGAGGCAAGATATGAGGCTGCTCAGTTAGCCTATTATTATGTTGCATACACGATCATAATTCCTGAGGCAGTGGACCAGGTTCTGCCATTTTTTGAGTATGCTGGGGCACAGGCCGCCCTATAGGCA
>MU226977.1:348468-358656 GCA_018584345.1 Thuja plicata | reverse complement strand
TGTATGTCTTTTGAGATGTTTCCTATATGATTAGATGTATGGATTAGAAATGTATGCCATGGACGAATATGCAAATATTTATGCACATGTTTTATTGATGTATGAATGAATATAATTCAATGATAGATGTTAGATGGATAAATGCTATGTATGACTTGATTTATGCTTATAATGGATGCACATGTTTATGGATATGTAAATGCAAATGAATGTATGGAAATGTACTTTTGTAATGAATGCAATGGTACTAATCATCTCATGCAGGATATTGCAATATACGATAGGTACTAACCAAAAGAATATGAATGAAGATCAAGAGCAAGGACTAGATGCTTGTGCATTCAGGAGGAATCCTAGACAAAAGATGAGAACCTTTGAGGAATGAGAAGACAATGAAGAGAGAACCAAAACTATCGCTATGCAAGCTTTAAAATGTGAATGCAAGCCTAAGCTAAATGCAACCCTAGGACTTGGTTGTTGAACTCATCGCATAATTATCATCATCAAGTATTTTTAGAATATCGAAGTCAATACAATCCTTACTGGTGCCATTGTGACCATAAGGATGTGAATATGACTTTCATCAGATAAAATTTAGGAAATGAACATAAGCACCATGGCACAAAAGCCAAGATGACCTAAACATTGTTTCCAGTTTGATATAGTAAGAGTACACAAGTAAACAAATAGAGTGATAATAGTCAAGGAGATAGTACCAACCTCACCATGATGTACAAATAAACATGATCAAGGGATGTGAGGCTATTCCACCTTAGTGCAGGAGCTCTTATCACATACACCATGTTTATTTAACGTTGCCAGATCATCATGACTACACCAAAAAGCAGTAGACAAAAGAACATATCAATGAAAACCATGAGAATAGACATCATACAAAGAAATATTCAATCATAGCTCAGCATGTTTCAAATTTTATGAATGTGCATGTGTTTAGGGTGTTGAAAAACACCGTTGTTCTTGTGAGTGCATTGTGTTTGATTGCTATTGAGAGATATTTACGTTGCGATGTCTAATGTGTGTTGAAAAACATAGATGTGTCCAAAGAGAGTGTTGAAAAACACTGTATGATTGGGGTGTTGAGAAACACTAGTTTGTGCCAGTAGATAGTTGTCCTTTAGAATTAACAAGATTATTGACTTGAGTGTAAACCGAAGATGTGATCAAAGTGGGGGGCCATGCCCCCAAGTAATGAATGGATTGATTTCAAATATGCATAAAACAAGATGATGTGAGAAATCTTAGTAGTACAATGACAGTAGCCAGACACAGTGAGAATCACTGGTGATTGACGCAAGAAAGATTCTCAAGTACGAAGATTAGTGTGAGATCTAGGCATCAGCAGGAAGACTCAGTGAGAATCACTGGTGACTGATGTGAAGAGGAGAGAGACTCCAAAAGATAGGACAATTCCCCCTAGACTAGGAAGATACCCCAAGTGTGACCAGTTTCAATCCATGTGAAGTCAAGCAAAATCTCAAAAATAACTAAGAGCGAATGCATGAGCAGACTAAAGCAGGAAAGCAAACTAAAGTGGGAAAGCAAACTGAAGTAGGAAAACAAATTGAAGTAGGAAAGCAGAAGAGCAGATTGCAAGAAATCCAAGGGATGCCATGATAGATAGATCATTGCAGAATAAGAGGCGCTTGTTTACTAGGTTTTCACCATCTTGGCAGAAATTCTATTTTTGCTACCATGACGCCTGTTTACCAAGTTTTCATCAATGACACATTTTTCTCCTTTTCTCATTTTTTTGTATTTTTCTTTTTTTGATTTTTTTGTATTTTTTCATTTTTTGATTTTTTTGGTATTATCAAGGTGCATGTTTACTAGGTTTTCACTAGGATAATAGATACATCAAAGTGCCTGTTTGCCAGGTTTTCACTAAGATGATAATTGTTATCCAAAATCTGATCATACAACAAAATAAGGCACTAGAAGAGAAATTTGCATGTATATGTTACCCAGTTAACACTATCTTACAGTTTTTGATGATTTGCATTCACTTACTACATTTATTATCAGATTTTCATTTTATGTACTCTAAGTATTGATCAAATTATTATACATTCAAAATTCATCATTAATCATTACATTGTGCATTCATAAGAATGTGGTACAAATGTCCTTTGATTCATATTTCATGTTTCAATAAACATAGTACATTTCAAATGAAAGTAAAAAACTGAGGTATGGAATAAGGGTCCCATGCATTGCCTTGTGTTTATGTCTTGTGTCTGCTTGTAGTTCTGTTAGGTCTTCATCTGCATCTAGGTTACTCTCGAGTCTCCATCAGCATTCAGGTCCTTAGGGAAAATATCTACATAAAAGAGGAAAAAAGAACAATGGTTAGATCCTGATGGATCTAAGCAATGCAAGGAAAAATTACATACATCAGCTATCTACTTATATCTGCATATCAATCTGGAATAATAAATGTAACAAGAAAACATAAATCAGCACTTACTATAAGATAGTGTTAAAGGGATGTGTTTTGAAACATGAAACCTTTCACTTCTAAATTCTATTGTAATGTATGTTTTCAATTTTGAACAGGTCAGATATCTGATTGAAAGGAACTTATTATTTTCATTGAAGAAATCTTTCTCATGTTTAGTTCAACTTGTTAGTTCATCAAATCACACAAATCAACCAGTATTCATGACTGAATGTATTCTTGCATTCACTCACAAACACTAATTGGTGCATGTCATTTGATGACCCAAGAAATTGAATGTTACTGTGTGAGAAAATGAACAAGCATGCATGAATGAATGCAGGAAACAAAAGAAAAGGAGTGGATGTCATGAGCCCGTGCTCGAACTTCATTTTTTATTTTTATGCAGAGGAATGATTATTAGCTGAAAAGGGTTACTGTTCACACACTGGAAGATCACATTTGAAGCCACATGAAGAAATCAGACACATGAAGAAATCAAAGAGACTACAAGAAAAGACTTGAACAGAGTATGTGATTTCACTGTTATGCAAATGTTCCAAACTTTGAAAGATGCTGTTATAGTAAGTGCTCTTTACATTCAGTTAACTATTATACACTGATTAAAGTTCACTTGGAAAGTCTAAGTTGAAGTATCATATACAGAGATTATGCATAATGAAAAAATGCTAACAGAATCTGAGCAAGTGATGCATGATGTGTTCACACAAAAAGGGATAGAGAGTTTATTTATGCAGAGTGTACATCTTAGATTGAGGTTTTGAACAAAAGGATATGCATTCATGTTGATGATATTGAGCAAGCATTCATGTTAAATCACTATTTATAGATTAGGGTTTCAATTTAAAATCCATGGGAGTCAAAAGCCCGTGCTCGAACCCTATGGGTTTTTCTGGTTTCAATGTTCCAAGATGTAAACAAAATGATTCAAACTGTTATGTATATGATGCCCTAAAAATGCTCTAGAATATCCACTGCTGTAACCTGTTTGTGTTTTTTAAGACAACAAGATGTCATCTCACGGAAACATGTTTATGTTTTCCATATTTTATGGCATTATCATACAGCAGTAATGATGTTTTATTTTAAAAAATTAAGACAGTGTAAAGATTGCAAATGCAACTACAGTCGACATAAAATAGAATATGATAACATTCATCAAACAACAGATAAAGGTAATGATAAATGCAGAGAAGTTCATTAAATGAACAAAGAAATGACAAAGAGACCAACTTATTTGTAGATGCATGGTGTTTTTCCTCATGAACTTAAAGTGTAACTATAACAACTCGCATGAAAAGTATAAAGCTTATGACTGAAAGATGTCATAGAGCTCAAAATTTTGTATACCCATTGCATCTTTCAGTCATAAGCCTACATATTTAATGTTGAAAGAAATCCACATGGCAGTTGTTCTCGAGAAAGAGGAATGCAATAATGGTGGCTCCATGTTACACAGCGAGCTAGGGATAAGTCTGAAGCTGTTACTGAGATATCCCCAGTTCAGAGTTAAAGAAACTATGGGTACTTGTCTCAATCACAGCTCAAGACTATGCCAAAACCACAGTGGTCATCATGCCAATGGAACACGGCAGTGTCATTACAAGGTGAACAAGAGCTCTTCAGTTTAGAGACCAGATTACAGATTCAATGGTGGTGTCTTCATATTACACAGACAGCTGGGGATGAGTCTGAAGTTGTGGGAGAGGATATCCCCAGTTCGTAGTCAAAGAGTTCGCGGGCTTGAAACCTCTGCCACAACTCCAAACCATTCCAAGGTGGCTGTGGTATTACTTATGAAAGCAGTGGTGGTACCAATAGACAGATAAGAACTCCCCAAACTGTCAGATAGACTGCAGGCTCAAAACCCGTGGTGGAGTTAAGTTAAAATAAGTTACAAGTCATTGTTCAGCGCCATATCTTATGGCAAAATATCGGCAAAATCCCAGTATCAAAGCACAAGATAAATGCAAACTTACAGTTGGGGCTCGAGTTTGAGCAAGTTTGAAAGCCGCGGCCTTCAATGTAGAGTGAAACTTCAGATTGCATTAACTGATGTTTTCTTGTATTTCATTCGACAAACTCCAAGTTTTCTCCTTACAACATGGTAGATTTCACAACCAAATTCACAGTTTCCACTTGCAACATGGCGGAAACACAGTAAAAACATAAAAACCCTAAGATGCAAATGAGGTTGACAGATGAAATGCATTGTAGTTTACTAGCTATTGAGTTCTGTTGTCAGTAGAGTAAATGTAATGTCAGTGAGAGTGCATCGATATTCTTTCAAAATTGCCACCTTGGTACTTTAAGTGCCTTGATAACTGCAGATCACCTCTTCAATGAAAATAGTCATGTCGACACAGCACATCATAAACTGCAGTTACTTCCTAAGGATCAGCAATGGTGTTTACAACTATGGTCGAGTCAAATGCCAATAGTTAAAAATAAGCTTTGCAAAGTGGAAAATCGGGTTTTTAAAAAAACCTTTTCCTCACATTCAAATTCCATGTGTTCGATCTAACATAACCTCCATAAAGGAGATTAGGGTCATTGAAGTGTGGGGTTACTAAACTTAAGTGATTTAAGATGGTTTTTTAAAAAAACTTATGTTTTGGAGGGAAAGATTTTTGAATCAGCCATGTTGGCTATTTAGAGGGTTCATTTTTTCATTTTGAGGAGAGTCAATCGGAGGAGAGGATTAGTATTAGTGAATTTTCAGGTTCCTACTACTGAAATCTACTTTTCCTTGTATTCCATTGTAGTTACATTTGTGTGATTCCATTGTTATGTAAGAGAATTTTATCATTCCTTAACATGATTCTGGGATTCATGAATGTAGTTTACACACAAAATTTTGGAGGAGAGTACAATTGATTTACATACACATATTTCTTGTTGTGATCATTGCTTAAATTTCCTGTTTTCAATTTTCTGCATGTATGAGTAATGCTTTTTGCAAATATATATTAGTGAATTATAGCAATTCCTATTCTATATTGCAGAAATATAAGCCTTTTGTAGAAAGTGCATATTGTTAATGGGAGAAGTATTGCTTGTGGTGAAAACCCTAGTTATTCCCTTTCAATTAGCCTATGTATTGATCAGTGAATGACAATTTGAAAGATCCATCAAAATATAATAAGTATAAGTCAGTTTGAAGCTTCATAAAAGAGTTTGAATATCCTTGGTGTATCACCTTTCTATTATGCAAGTTTAGTTACAAACCTCTTTTCTCTTTTCCCAGTTCAGTTTTCAATCAGGAAGTGATATACCATATTTTATAGGAACCAGCCTAGAATCCGGAGATTCCTCTTCACTCATAGCCTACCCACAGCTAGGAGAGGTTTCCATGGTTAGGATGGAATTGTCGTGTAACCCTAATGCCTGAGTTAGGGTGACAAATCTAAGCCTGAACAATAATTTTTCAGGACATTTTGCAAATTTTAGGATTTTCTCAGAATAGAGTATGTACATGAGCATTCAGAAGACATGTCAACTGTAGAACTTCTTCAGATGAAGAGCATTGATAAGATCTTTGAGCTGTTCCCCCTCTCTGGTAGAGAGCTGGTAAGCGCCAGACCCAAATACTATAGTGATAACATACGGACCAAGCCAGTTTGGTTCAAATTTTCCTTTCTAGACCCGCTACTATTGATTCTTGGGGTTCTCTCTCAGGATGAGATCACCCTTTTGGGATTCTCTTGGTCTGACCTTCTTGTTGTAGATTTTAGATATTCTATTATAATATGCTCAGAGATGATCGTACGCCACTTTATGAGGTTCATCCAGTAGTTCAAGCTCTTGAAGTCGAGATATTCAGATATAATCATCAGTAATGAGGCCCTTCAGAGAGACTCGCAGGGTAGGAATCTCAACCTCAATAGGAAGCACTGCATCTACACCATAAACTAGAGCAAAGGGCATGGCCCCTATTGGTGTCCATATACTGGTGCGGTAAGCCCATAAAGCTAGATTAATCTAGAGATGCCAGTCTCGTCTAGATTTGTGTACTATGCGGTGTAAGATCTTGAGAATACTCTTATTTGAAGCTTTCGCCTGTCCATTACCCTGGGGATAATAGATAGAAGACCAGTGCTGAATAATTTTTAACTTAGTGCATAAATCTGTTAGATCCTTGTTCTTAAATTTCCCCCCATTTTTAGTGATTATTGATGAGGGTACACCATATCTGCAGATGATGTAGTTCAGTATAAATATGGCCATAGACTTGCCATCAGCTACGATGAGAGGCATTGCCTCGACCCACTTGGTAAAATAGTCTATAGCAGTAATGATGTATTTAAATGCCCACTGTTGAAATGGCCAAAAGATGACAAAAGGAATGAGCCCCTTGGCAGGAGCATGGATCAGATTTCCATGAAGCTGGCACTGTTTGCATGATTTAGCGAATTGTGTAGCTTCTTTTTCCATATCTGACCAATAGTAACTAGCTATAATAAGTTTGCAAGCCAGTGTTAGGCTGTTTGAGTGAGACCCACAGATGCCTTCATGCATCTCTACTAATGCACGCTTGGATTCATCAGGTTCTAAACACCTAAGGAGGGTATTGTCTAGACCTCACCTATATAAGTCATTAGCTATGATGACAAACCATGAAGCACTATGGATTAAGTGATGTTTCTCATTTTGGGTGTAAGTGTTTGGAATGATCTGGTCACGAAGGTAGGAGTAAATATGGTGGTAGCAGGATGAGTCATGTCCAATGACTGAACAGATCATCCAGGATTCAGTGGAGTTATAGGCAACATAGCATAACGTCTCCACTAGGAATTCATGTCTGAAGTCATTTTCTGGCATTTGTAACATGGAAGCCAGAGTAACCATGGCATCGACTTCTTTATTATCTGCTCTTTGAATTTTTTAGAAAGTAACATGTGCAAAGTATTTATTAAGATCATCAACCATCTTTTTATAAGGAACCAGTTTTTCATCTTTTGTTTGGTAGATATCATTCACTTGAGTGATAACCAGTTGTGAATCTCCAAAGGCCTTTAGCTCATTGACATGCCATTCAATAGAAATTTTTAATCCATTAATCAAGGCTTCATACTCAGCAGTGTTATTTGTGCAAGAAAACAATATTTTGTAAGCCTTTAGTAATGAATGTTGGAGATTTGATTATGAACAGTTGATTGATTGTATGTTTGTCATTGATGACAACATATAATACACAGCAGTACTTCTGTATGTACTTATCCATATGATGAAATGAAGACTTGCATGGATAGATACATGTTTTTGACATGTTTATTATGCTATGTTCATACACGCAGACCCAAATATGATGTTTTAGTAAAGATATGTAATTTTGTTATTGATGGTTACAGTTCTGGAGGAATAACGGTTTAAGGAAGATGTATGTAACGTGTTTTTGGAGTTGTGCTTATCAGCAGGATATGCATGTGTATATTCATGATTAGTTATGAGTTGTTGATATTACTCTAAAGGTGCCAAACGTGTTTCAAGAAGATTGCAAAGTTATGGTCAATTTGGTGAAGCTGACTCAGTGAAGCGACGCACCTATTCAGTTAGTACTTGCGCAGTTGTAATTATGCTTGTGCGCTTAGTAGAGCCAACAAGGATGTTATGAAGAGTTGTCTAACAGGTCCCATGATCTCATACTTGGTGTATGTACTTATAGAAGGTCATTTGTGATAAGAAGAGTTGCGAAAGCCAGAGATAAGAAAAGTAGAGCAGAATGTTAAAGCAACAGAGCTATATTTATCATATGTTGATAATATAGATATTGAAGTTGAAGCTTTCAGAATACAAATAAGATTGTTGTAGTGCTTTACAAGAGGTTAAAGCATCAGCACACAAAAGGAACTGATCAGACAAGTAGTATCACAAGCAATAGTTCATCTTGTTGATACGGTGTGTATCAAATATCCAGAAGGTTGTAGCCTTCACCACTTGGACAGTGAGTTCACCACCCCTAACAGGGTTATTGTAAAAGACTCCTAACAAGGTCAGACCCTTAACTAGGTCACTATAATACTGCATTGTAATGAACAACTCCTAACATGGTTGAAAGATCTTTTAACAGGGATTACTATAAATAGTATAGTTCTTTGTGGGTACTAATTTCCACCGTGGTTTTTACCATTTGGTTTCCCCGTAACCAAATTGATGTGTTGTGTAATGTGTTATCTGAATGTGCATTTAATTTATATCAATCTGGATTAATAAGTATAAAAGATTTAAATTTGTTGATAACTTATTCACCCCCCCTCTCAGTTATCCCTGAAGTATTCTAACAATTGGTATCAAAGCCAAGTGCCTTGGAGAGAAAGCCTAACAGCTTAAGGTAGATCATATGGCATACTTCAGAAAAGAGAGTCCTAAATTCGATGTAGAGAACTATCTAGATTGGAAGAACAAAATGCTAACACATCTACAATATGTTGGCTTTGAGATCTTTGAGATTGCTACACAAGAAGTTGATATTCCATATTTAAAAGGCCTTGCAAAGGATGATGCTACAAAAAAATAGAAGGAGGTATTCACAGCAAATGCTATTGCCAAAGAAGCCCTTATTAGTGCCCTATTAGACAGTGAATTTTCTGAGATCAAGAAAGTTGACCGAGCTTATACCATATGGAAGTATTTGGAAGATATGTTTGAAGGAGACATCCAAGCAAAGAATGTGCATAGAAAGACATGGAAAAAGAAATTTAATAGTCTTGAAATGTTACCTGAAGAAAACATTAGAGCTTATAATTAGAGGATAAATGAAGTAGTATCTGGAATTAGAAATAATGGAGGAGAAATTTCAGAAGAAGACATAATGGACAAGTTAATGACTACATTGATAGCAGACAATGAAAGCAAAATCAACATTCTAGATGAGACCATGCAGTTTTCTAAAGACTTCAAGAGAGAGACTTTGATCAACAAAATCTCTGCATTTGAGATATAAAAATTGAAGACTAAACCTAAGAATGAAACATCCTTCAAAGCTTCAATCCACGGTAAGAAATCCTCAGACATCTCTAGTCATAATGAGAATGAAGAAACTGATGAAGAGTTAGAAGAGATAATTGCCATGATTGCTAAGAGAGAAAAGAAAGGAAAAGGAAAGTATGAAGGAAAACTTCCATTCAAGAGTTTTTCATGAAATAAGATTGGTCACTTTGCATCTAAGTGTCCCACAAGAGTCAAGAAGTTCAGATCTGATTACAAATCTAAATATTGGAAGAAATGTTACCATGCTGAAGAAGGTGTAACTGATGAAGATTCAGGATAAGATGAAATTGGATTCATTTCCCTTAAAGACATGGAAAGGTTGCTCGAAGATATCGACATTGCAGATAAAGAAGAAGATCATGAATTAGCCTTAATTTCTAAAGCAGATGTCAGAACTGATTGGATCATTGACAGTGGATGATCACATCACATGACAGGTGACAAAGACAAATTTGTTCATCTAGACAAAGACAAATTTGTTCATCTAGACAAATACAAAGGTGGTATGGTTATATTTGGAGATAACACTCCTAAACCTATCGTAGGCAGAGGATCCATCACCTTGGATGGAAAGAACAAGATAGATGATGTTCTGTATGTTGATGGATTACATCATAATCTACTAAGTGTTGGACAGCTACTTGACAAAGGATATCATTTGGAGTTCAAGGAAAACAAGTGCATTATTAGCAACAAGGATGGAGACATGATTGCATTAGGCT
>MU226977.1:331407-346344 GCA_018584345.1 Thuja plicata | reverse complement strand
CATTGTTGGAAGATTTGCAGCTGAACCCAAACATAATCACCTAATGGCAATCAAGAGGATATTTAGATATCTTAAGGGAACTATAGACTATGGTTTATGGTATCCTAAATCAGAGAATACACAACTTTATGTGTATACTGATGTAGATTGGGCAGGTTGTATTGATGACAGAAAGAGCACTTCAGGAGGAGCAGTATTTCTTGGAGAAAGGTTGGTATATTGGACAAGCAAGAAGAAAAACTATATTTCTCAGTCAACGGTAGAGGCAAAATATGTTGCAGCAGCAGTGAATTGTACAACAATTGTTTGGATCAAGCAGATGGTTAAATACTTTGGTATTCAGGTTGACTATCCTATTGTTATTCATTGTGACAACACTAGTACTATTAACATGTCTAAGAACCATGTGATACACACAAAGACAAAACACATAGAGATCAAGTACCATTTTATGAGAGAAAAAGTTGCAGACAAGGAAGTGACATTGGACTATGTAAGCACAAAAGATCAGTTAGCAGACATTTTCACGAAGCCCTTAGAAAAGGATACTTTTGAGAATCTAAGGGAGAAGTTGGGATTCATTCCCTCTCCTAAGTCTGACTAGAGAAAGCAGCAAGTACATCAGTCCTATGTGACTGATGAATGGTTGACTACTCTACTTTTAGAGTAGTACTTGTGCATAATAGTTTATGGTGCCCTTTTCCATTGATGTCAATGGGGGAGTATGTACTAAAAATAAGGAACACATACAAGGAGCTTATATTCTGGGGGAGTATACAGATAAAACACAGTCCATGAAAATGTAGAAGTGTAGATGAATCTTTGATGAGGATATTGAGAAGATTGTAAAAGAAAGAAGACACCATGAATAGAAGTTGTTTTTAATATCATATGTTGCCATCAATGCCAAAGGGGGAGATTGTTGGAGATTTGATTCTGAACAGTTGATTGATTGTATGTTTGTCATTGATGACAACATATAATACACAATAGTAATTCTATATGTACTTATCCATATGATGACATGAAGACTTGCATGGATAGATACATGTTTTTGACATGTTTATTATGCTATGTTCATACACACAGACCCAAATATGATGTTTCAATAAAGATATGTAATTTTTTTATTGACGGTTACAGTTATGGAGGAATAACGGTTTAAGGCCAACGTATGTAACGTGTTTCTAGAGTTATGCTTATCATCAGGATATGTGTGTGTATATTCATGATTAGTTATGATTTGTTGATATTAATCTAAAGGTACCAAACGTGTTTCAAGAAGATTGCAAAGTTATGGTCAATTTGGTGAAGCTGACTCAGTGAAGCGACGCGCCTATTCAGTTAGTACTTGCACGATTGTAATTATGCATGTGTGCTTAGTAGAGCTGACAAGGATGTTATGAAGACTTGTCTAACAGGTCCCATGATCTCATACTTGGTGTATGTACTTATAGAAGGTCATTTGTGATAAGAAGAGTTGCGAAAGCTAGAGATAAGAAAAGTAGAGCAGAATGTTAAAGCAGCAGAGCTATATTTATCATATGTTGATAATATAGATATTGAAGTTGAAGCTTTCAGAATATAGATAAGATTGTTGTAGTTCTTTACAAGAGGTTAAATCATCGGCGCACAAAAGGAACTGATCAGACAAGCAGTGTCACAAGTAGCAGTTCATCTTGTTGATACAGTGTGTATCAAATATCCAGAAGGTTGTAGCCTTCACCATTTGGATAGTGAGTCCACCACCCCTAAGAAGGTTATTGTAAAAGACTCCTAATAGGGTTAGACCCTTAACCATGTCACTATACTACTGCATTGTAATGAACAACTCCTAACAAGGTTGAAATATCTTTTAACAGTGATTACTATAAATAGTATAGTTCTTTGTGGGTACTAATTCCCACCTGGGTTTTTACCATTTGGTTTCCCCATAACCAAATTGATGTGTTGTGTAATGTGTTATCTGAATGTGCATTTAATTTATATCAATCTAGATTAATAAGTACAAAATATTTAAAGTTGCTGATAATTGATTCACCCCCCCCTCTCAGTTATCCCTGAAGTATTCTAACAATGAATACCGCTGAGGTGTAAAGAACAAGATTCTGGCACCTGACCCCTGCTGAGTGAATGATCCATCAAAGAACATGGTCTATGCCTGATGTGTGAGAATCATGATGGACTCATCTAGGAACTCAATACCTAATAGTTGATAGTATGTGATAGGTGCATCAGCCAACTGATATGCAATTGCTTGCCCTTTGATAGCTTTTCTTTCCACATACTCAATGTCAAATTCACTGAGTATCATGACCCACTTAGCTAATCTACCCATGAGGGCAGCTTTGTTGAGTAAGTACTTTAATGGATCACTTTTTACAATGAGCCTTGTAGTGTGAGAAAGCATGTAATGTCGTAAATTTTGGGAAGTGAACACCACTGCTAAGCAAGCTTTCTCAATGACAAAATAATTCATTTCATAGGAGACCAATGTTCTACTGATGTAATAGGTTTCTCTTTCTTTATTGTTTTGATCTTCTTGAGCCAATAAAGCACCCATAGATGTTTCTGTAGCTAAGATGTATAAGATTAATGACTTCCCATAAATAGGAGGCATTAATATAGGTGGATTGGCTAGATATTGTTTGATTTGTTGAAAACCTTGTTCACATTCTTTATTCCATTCATAGTTCACACCTTTATGTAGAGTTTTAGTAAATGGCTGTGACTTGTCAGTTAGCTGTGAGATGAGGCACTGGATAGACTGAAGCCGACCTTGAAGACCTCTAATTTGTCTGATAGTGTGAGGTGGAGGCATTTCCATTATAGTTTGCACCTTTTCAAGATCCACCTCGATTCCTTTTGTGGAGATGATATAACCAAGCAATTTTCTCAAAGTTACTCCAAATGCACATTTCTTAGGATTGAGACGTAGTCTAAACTTTTCCATACGATCCAGTATAGGGCCTATATTAGTGAGATGTGCCCTCCTGTCCATGCTTTTAGCAAGGGTGTCATCAACATAATCCTCCATTTTTTTGTGCATCATATCATGAAATATAGTAGTGACTGCTCTTTGATACGTGGCTCCAACATTCTTAAGACCAAAAGGCATAACATTCTAGAAGAAAGTACCCCATGCACAAGTGAAAGAAGTCTTTTTTTGGTCCTCTGGCACAATTTTGATTTGATTGTTGCTAGAGAAACCATCCATTAGGGAGTACATTTTGTACCCTATTGTCATATCCACAATCATATCAATGTTGGGTAGTGGAAAATTATCTTTTGGACATGCCTTATTTAAGTCCCTGAAGTCTGTGCAGACTCTGATATATTTGTCATGCTTCGACACTGGAACTATGTTGGAGATCCATTCTGCATAGTCAATTTCTCTGATGAACCCAGCTTTTAGGAGTTTCTCTAATTCTGCCTTGACAAGTAGAGCCACATGTGGATGCATTTTTCTGAGTTTTTGCTTGACTAGTTTTACTCCAGGAGTTATTGACAGGTGATACATGATAAGATCAGGATCTACACCAGGCATGTTAGAGTATGTCCATGCAAAGTTTATCTTTTTCTCTTTGAAGAAATTTGTGAATTCTTTGAGTTCTTCTATAGACAATAATTTAGCCACATGAATAATGTGTGGATGTTCTTCTATACCAAAATTTACTGGTTGAGTCAGCTCAATTAGCACCGATGATCGTTCCTAGAAATGACTCAGAAGCACATCAAGTATCTCATCCTCAGGCACCTCAGAGAGGTTTTTGACCTTCAGATACGTCTATTATTTTTACCTTTTTCAGCTCTGACACTGCCACAATGTGGTTTTCACCGTCAGAGTGCCTATTATTTTTCTTTTTGATTTTATGACTAAGATACTTGATGTCTCTTTCGGTCATGCTGACACTGTCTTGACTAGTGGAGGATGTTATAGGTTTAACAGTGTGGAGATAATAGGATAGAGCATAGTCATTCTAGAATGTGAGGACTTCATTGGATGAGGAAGGGGAATTCCAGTCTATTACCATAGGATGTTGGAGTGAGAGAGAAGTGATAGGTTCAAGTGCATTCACGGTATAATCATCGAAAGTGTGAACTAGCAAGTTGAGACCTAGAGAAATCTCATCCAAAGGTTTATTCAAATCCCTTCAAATATTAGAAACTATAGTAGAAGACATGTTAACATTTATGGAATCAGACTCATTAGACCTTACACTAGACCCTTCACCTATGTCAAGAAGCTTTTTAGATCTATGTGTAGTATCAACATTCTTGTCAAAGGATTCTTTTGAAAAACTATCAAACTCATATTAATGGGAATCTATGTCTAAACTCTAACTGGGATGTTTGCACCATGAAGGTTTGGGAGTTCTTGTGATACCAGCATGTTCTTGTGCAAACTTCTCTTGAAACTATGATGGTATGTATCGTTCACCCTGGAAGCTGGGGTCTTGTGACACTTTCCATTATTTGTATATCAGAGAAGTGAATGGAATAGCGACATTGGAGTCATCGCCAGCCTTGGCTATACTAGCATGTATTATGACATCATCTGGCTTAGTAAAGAATACTGCCAGATCTGGAGGAATAGGATAAGGAAAGGAATCCTCATCAGATCTATCCTCTGAGGTGTCTACTGTAGTTGTGTCCTCAGGTTCTAGTTCTGGTCTAGGTTCAGATACAAATTTGTTAATCCCTAGATGGAACAGGATCTTCTTGAAGCCTAAACTAGTTGTATCCTTCAACCCGTAGCTTTAATAGGCTCAACTAGCCCATTACCATTCATCCCTATTGGACCACTCCCTTTGTATCCAAAGCATTTCATGATTTTAAGACCTTCATTATTGGGATCTAGTTTACGAGCTAGGGTGGTCTGTTCAGATATGTCCTTTCTGTTAGATTTGAGAAAAATAAATCCACCCAAGAACACCTGCATGCAAGACTGTCACAAACTAGAAGCAAAGACAGAAGAGAGAAGAGAACTATGGTGGCCAAAAAGCTAGAGACTGGAAATCCATGTTGAAAGAAAAAGTTTCTATATTATCAACAATTGAATTACAAAATACAATCTCCTTAATGAAATAAAAGTGGTGAGTCCTTATAAAAGGATACTGAAACCCTAAAGGGGAAAACCCTAAAGAATTATAAGCTACCTAAGTATAACTTAAGCATAGAGTATAATAGACTAATAATTAAATGATTTAATTATTAGCTATAATATGACTACTCTAACACCCCCCCTTAAGTGTAACTTAGGGAGAAGCAAAAATAGCTAAAGACTATTGCAGAAAGTAGGAAAGATGGGTCCCAGCAACAAGGCCTGATCAGGTACCCAAGTACAAGAAATAAACTAGATGAAGGAAACTAAGCCTTCAATCTAGGGAAATTCCCAGAGAGAGGAACAATAATGAGCAAGAAGCATCTCTGAAGCATGTAGCTGAAAACTCTGTCAGAAGAGACTGCTGGAACCCCCAATGAAGTGCATGACCAGGTAGAGAAGATAAAGTCTGAAGAGCTGATCAATCAAACTAGGAAGCAATAGAACCAACAGGTGAACCCCCCCATAATGCTGAATAGGGAGAGGTGACAGGAACACTGAAATGCAATGCCATAAACATCTACAGAAGAAAGAACCAGAACACCAATAGTGCAACAGAAGTACAAACATAAGATAAAGGGCAGTGTCACCGACACACAGCATGGGCTAAAGTCATGGAAGGTACACTCACTTGACAAAGGTGGATGCACCTAAAATGGCATAATCATCATAACCCCCCATGGCACTTTATAACTGAGTGTAAGTACAAAAAACATACAAAGTGTACAAGTTCCTAGAAATGCAGAAGTAGGCACTTTATCTCATTGCATTTACAGAACAAAGATGCAACAGTGGAGAAGCAACAAGCTCAGAAGCCAGAAAGAAGAGTGAGCCAGAAGTATAGTAGAAGAGATCTTAGGACCTGTAAAACCCAAGCAATCTGCCAGAGTGCAAAAACTGCCAAACTCAGAGGAGAGAAAACCTAGAGTAGAATCTAGAAAAAATACCCCTGCAACTGAATAGTTTACTGAACCAGCTTTCCGATGATATCTGGTTTTCCAAAAATGGAGTCTGGATGAGCCAGATATGACTCTCTGAAGGAAAAACCAAACATCAAACTTTAACAGCAAAAAATGCTATCAAAACAGAAAAATCCAAAACCCTAACTACCATCATCGGAAAGTTCTCAGAAAGAGCTTTTTGACGGTATATGGAAGTCAGAAAAAGACCCTCGGATGCTCAAGATACAGAAAAAAATAGTCCCGGAAGGTCAGAAAGGCCTCAAAAAAAATTTTAAGCCCCTAGGGCTAGAAAAAACTGGGCCCCCGGGCGCATGGCGCGCTCAGGGGGCTGGGCCGAAGCCCTTGGTCCCTCATAGGACCGACTGCATACCAATAGAGCCCACGGGGGCTAGCACAAATGCCACTCGGGAGGGGGTCAGGCGTAGAGCGACGCGGGCGGCGCGGGCCAGAGGCAGGGGCCGCGGAGTGGCGGGGCCACGGTGGGAGGCGAGCTGGGAAGCGGCGGGCAGAGACTGGCGGGTCCGGGCGGCAGGGCGACGACGGGGCGCTGGCCGGCGGCGGTGGTGCACCGGTGGCGCCTTTACTTTGCTACTGCACACATTTTTAAAATGATAAATTTTTTTTTTTGAATTTTTCCTCAAAAAACGTGCCCATACGGCCCTAGAAGGCCAAAATTTTTTCTCCCCGAGGCTCCGGTGTCCAAATCGAACATGCCTTATATGAATTCTGGGGTTTTTGGGCCTTCTAGACGCAACTGTGAGGTCGGTTTTGGTCCAAAGTGCCTCAAAAAACAAAGACCCCCAGATCCAATAGAAAACACTGAATAAACTTCTGAAACCCTCTGTTGCTTCAACAAACACGAACAACCAGCTTTAGAGTGGCTCTGATACCATGTTAGATTTGAGAAAAACAAATCCACCCAAGAACACCTGCATGCAAGACTGTCACAAACTAGAAGAAAATACAGAAGAGAGAAGAGAACTATGGCGGCCAAAAAGCTAGAGACTGGAAATGAAGACTCATATCAAAAGGAAAAGGACAGATGCTCTCCATCATGAATTTTTGTGTGGGTTTGTCCTTATCCTTTACAAGTTGGCTAATTTGGTTTTGCATATCTTGAATCATCTTTTGCAACTTGGTAGTTTCAGTCTCTTCTTCTTTAGTCACAAGTGTTTCTACTTTGAAATCTGGGGGTAGCTTAACTCCTTGGTTTGTCAAATCTAGAAAATATTTCTCTTTATCTTCTACAAGGAGAATTTCTATCACCTTGATGAGAGCCTTATTAGATTTTGCAGCATCTATGTCATTTTGAGTTATCAGATCATCATCATTACCAAGGATCTCATAAATTCTTGGGTTCTGATCTTGACTCTTGTCATGTGGAGGAGGGCGATGGTGATGCTGATCACCTTGTTGACCCTGATCATTTTGAGATTGGTCATGGACCTTGCTATATTGACCTTGTAGGTAATTGAAAGGGCTTCCCATATTGTTGATATGGGATTGTGCTATGTGCACATCTTTAGTGTGAGTGTGTGTATCAAGCTGAGAGTTCATGGCCAATGCAACTTTTGGTAGGTCAAAGGGGTCGATGGGTTTGGAAGGATCAATAGGTTCACAAGGATCAATAGGACCAAAAGAATTGGTATGATGAAAAGGATCAATAAGGTAGCGAGGATTGTTAATAGGGTCAACCCAGGTAGATGGCCTTCCAAAGTTTTGTTGATCTAAAAGAAATGGGTTCTGTTGATCTTGAAACAAGGGATTATAGCACAACTAGAACACCAGTTTTTGATTCAGACTGGGGTCTATAATGAATGGTGAGGAGGAACGTGAGGATCTCTCTTGACTATCAGATTGAACAATAGGTTTAGAATGACCTCTTCCTTGATTACGAGATTTACCTCTACCTATTTCAGAACTAAAAATGGGAAATATGTTGCCGCTTCTAGTCGTAACAGGCATAAATTAAAATGAAATGAGAGAGGACTTAGGATCCAACTCAGAACTCTGTCTCTAGAAATAGCGAAAAGGAGATAAAGGCCAGAACAACCAAGATGTGAAATGCACCTGACACGAATCGTCAAGAGTATGGATAGAATAGGCGAGATGTGACTATCGTGTCGCAAGGTACAAAAGCATAGAAAGGTAGGATAGAGAACAAAGAGAAAAAATGAGTTTGAGAAAGAATCAGTCAGTTTGCAACTTGAGACAATTAGTTTCAAACCGCAGACAATAGGGAAATAGGCAATCAGATCTAAGACAAAAATTAGATCAGACGAAAAACTCATAAGTCAACGGGAAATAAATCACTGTTTTAGGACACCATAGTATAGATTCGCATGAGAAAGTGCTGGCTCATGCAAGGAAATGTGTAACTGCACATGAGAAAATGAAAACTTGCATGAGGAAATGCTCAATTTTTGGAATCTCGCGCGAGAAAACTCTAGGTTTCGATAGATCAACTCAATTTTTGAGACAAAAAATAGACTTTGAGACACAGTCATGACTGTTCTCTAATAGAATCTCTAGATTTAGGATAGTTTTATGATGATTCAGATCAACAATCTCAGTTTGAATGTAACAAGCAATCGTTAACAAGCACAAAGTTTTGATCAAGCAATAGTGACGCAAGAAGTAGTTGCAAACAGTTCTACCAAGGACAAGGCAACTTGGCAGAGTCATGGGAGTCTTTTTTTAATCATGATTGGACAATTTAAGACTTGAAACAAACATTTAGTTATCCCTACATAAAAAAATGGTAGAGAAGACAAAATATGTGCCTCACTGACTTATGTGTATGCGTGCACCTCACACAGTAGTGTCACCCCTGAGAGGGTGCCCATGTTTTTGGTGTTTCTAGGGACTCAATAATATATGTTTGAAGGTTACCCTTAAAGTAGGGCTAGCATCATATACCACTTCAAGCATCCAGGTGCATACCTATGTTGAGAATCTAGGGGAGAGATTCTTCCCCCTCCCTGCGCACAAATTATGTCTTCTTTCAGAGGTGATCTGGGTAGGCATCTAACTAAGAATGTTTTTAGTGGGCTTCCATTCACAATAGCCTTCAGTGTCCTTGATACAGGGCTGGGGCCTCACAGCCACACCAACACTTGAAAGTCATACACCCCCACAAGCAGGGTTGGGAGTGGCGCTGCTCAGTACAACAAACAAGGCTTTCTCAAGATGATAGTGAGAATCATGAGAAAGAAGTTACCATAGCTTTGGAGTCTTTGGACTTGAAAAAGCATACTTTATTATAGTGAGGTGGAATCACCGGTGATAGGTCTGTACTCACTTGGGTCATTCCCGGAGGTTCAACTTCTGGCAAGCCGTCTAAAGGTGACACAAAACTTGGCCTAGATTACAGGGTCAGATTTTATGATTCTCTCAAAGGGAGAAGAGCATACTTCTCTACCTTTTCACCTTACCAAAACAAGAAAGACATATTCATAACTGAGATAACTCTCCTCCAACCAATTCACAAACTTTTGGGTTTCTGATTCTCTCAAAGAGAGAAGAGCATAATCCCCTAACAATTGAATGTGCTAAAGGTTCATTAACTTTCCTTGCTTCCCTAGGTCTCCATCATGTTAGCAACGTTTGGGTCTCAGATTCATCCATGGGCATCACTTCAATGTAATGAAGAGCCTATTCCCCTATTTGCTATCAAGATTCCCAAGAAAGTTTAACAAGGCCCTAGTTATACTATGTGATGAAAACAATAAACAAGCACAATGTTTTAAAATGATCTTCGATAACCGTCCTGTAAGAAAACCATTAGCAAGTTTAGGTCTTCGTCAAGCAACCTGCAGCCCATTGTTATGTTGTCAAAGAAATCAAAGAGATAAAAACAACAACATATGAAAATAATCAGGAAAATAGTAACAGTAATTTGCAGAAACTATGAAATTACAAAGACTAGCACCAATTCTCGCACAAGGAAGTACAAGGCTTCATGTCAGAAAGTACAAAACTTCACGCGGTATGCTTAGAATTCTTGCACAAGAATCCATACACAGAGAAGTACGGTCGTACGACAAAGTACAAAATTTTGTTAGAAATGTTTTTGAGAGTGAGGTCAGAAATCAATTTTCTTCCCCACGGTGGGTGCCAAAATGTATGTGTCTGAATGTTGACCTCTAAATCAGGCACAACACAACATATTCATTTCTCAATAGTTGAATTGCAAAGATTAACATGAATTTTTCATTCCACAATATCGATTGAATCAACCTATTGCCTCCTATTTAGTTGGGGTGTTTAATTAATCTCAGAATGAGAGCCAACAACCATAGACCATTGCTAAAATGGAGGATTTGAAAGCTTTGAAAACATAAATGAAATTATTCTATATGAAAGATGCAATTGTAATCTAGAAATGGAGATGCATATTTTAAACTAAGAAACTTGAAAGAAATAACATAATTAAGCTACTATATAGTAAACAAACTAAATTACAATGAAGAATGCCATTAAACTACATGAAATTACACTAATTATGCATTAAAAGCTTGGAAATGTGGGAGAATTGAGATAAGAATTTGCTATAGTTTTGATACTCTAAAATTTCTCTCTCAAATGAAGGAAATAAGGTCCATAATATAGAAAATCCTGAAGAGAGGATGAAGAGTTTCTTGGAAAGAAATGGCCGACTCTTCATCTCCATGGAGGAAGGTGAGACAAATTTGGAGGAATTATTTAATTAAATGAATGAATTATTTCCACATGGGTGGCTTTTCATATTGAATTATTAAATTCAAGTGAGGATAATTCATTCAAATAACTAAATAATATTTTATTCCTTTGATGTGTATTAACTAAAGGGGGTGGGATTAATTTAATTTAAAAGCACTTAGGACTTTAGAATTAAATTAATTAATCATAGGGATTTTTAGCTAATAAATCTTGAAAAATTAAGAATTAAATATGGTGTACGATTAATGAAAATTTAGGTTTTATGCATTTGAGACTAAGTCAATTAAAGAAAATTAGGAAGGAGAATTTTCCTAGTACAATAGGACTTCGATGATGAGAAAATGCACCAAAATTGATTAGAATTGTAAGGTGCCAATTTTGCGGTGTTACACCTATTTCTATGGGAACAAATTTATCTATGGATGATTGTCCAAAATCTCCTAGTGATGTGTAGGACATGAGAAAAGTACCTTATGTGAGTGCAGTTGGAAGCCTAATGTATGCTATGGTCTATACTAGACTAGACATTGCCCAAGTAGTTGGAGTCCTGAGTCGGTTTATGGCTAAACCTGGATGGGTACATTGGGATGCAATTAAGAGAGTGTTAAGATATTTGAAGGGTACATTAGATTATTCCATATGCTATCATGGAAACTCTTCTGGAGCTCCACATTCAGTTTGTATTCATGGGTTTGTGGATTCATATTGGGAAGGTGACATTGATAGCAGGAGATCCAATAGTGCCTATGTGTTCACTATGTTTGGTTGTGACATTAGTTGGATGAGTAAGCGACAAACTATATTCACTTTGTCTACAACAGAAGCGGAGTACATGGCAGCTACTCATGCTTGTAAGAAAGCCAATTGGATTAAGAGACCGTGTTTAGATGTTGGTGTTGACGTAGGACAGATTACAATTTGTTGCAACAGTCAGAGTGCTATTTGCCTTGCGAAGAATCCAACTTTCCATGCCAGAACCAAGCACATTGATGTGTGGTTTCACTTTGTGAGAGATATGGTAGAGGATGGAAAGGTAATTTTGGAGAATGTAGATATAGTAAAGAATGTCGCAGATGCATTGACAAAACCTGTGGGCACAGAGAAGTTTAGATGGTGTTCAGAATCTATGGGCCTCTTGGCCTATAATAGTTAAATCATTTTATTTCCTTTGGCTCTTACAAGGTGTTTGACAAGTGGGAGAATGTTAGGAATAAGGTGTCTCAACCTTGTATATTTACTTACATTTGATATTTTCCAAATGTCAGCACTTTGGACAATGTGTAAGGTAATCATGACTGAAATAGTTATGATGGATTCCTATGACGGTCATTAATATTTGTAAGAGATAATTGTGGAAGATTCGATGATGGGTGAAGACATGCAAGACATGTGGCAACTGATCATGTTGAGTACTGTACACTCTTCTGCAAGGAAAAAAAATTTGGGTTCCTATTTTCTTGGAGAATGGTAAAACCCTAATACGACTATCTTTGGAACTTGCCCTAAAAAGGGAAGCGCATGATATAAGTGTTTTTTAGGGTTGCAAATCTGAGTGAGAAGTTAGTGTATTGTTGGAATATTTTTATGTTGCCGAATTTGTCTTCAAGTGTTCATTATTTCCTGAAAGAACTTGCATTGCAAGTGTATTGTAAATAGTAATAGTTTTGATTAATACATTGTGCAGGTTTTGGAGTGCTGGGGTTTTTTATCGAAAGGTTTTCCCCAGGGTAAATCATTGTGTCATTCTCATTTTTCTATGTATGCATGTTATTGTATTATCATTCTGTAATTGCTAAGGGTTAAATCTGAATTTGCACGATCCTCTTCTTGGGAGTTTAGCGTAGGGAACTATTTTCCACACACTTAGTTTCCTTTCAATATTTTTGGTTAATAAAAAATAAAAATAATTTATAGTTTTTGTTGTGTATATATATATATTAAAATAAAATAAAAAGAAATTTTTTTTTTTTTTATAAAAAAATTATTATTGGGGGTGGAGGCCGTGACCCCCATCCTCCCCCGACCTTCCTTCAAGGAAGGTGACAGAGGGGAGAGGGTTTGGCCCCCCTATTGTGCTCACGACACCCAGCCATAGCCATGGCCTTACGGCCGTAGACTGTGGTCCGCTTGGTGGCTGCGCGACACAACCACCGCCCCACCATGAAAGAAATGCAGACGCTAAAGAAAAAAGAACCCACCCCCTTTTGTTCAGCAAACCAGTCGGTTACCATTTCATTGACCCTACAAAATGCACATAGAATTTACACACACACACACACACACACACACACACATATATATATTTAATTATTTATATACACTTACAAGAATGTAGGTATATACATATACTTAAATGTATATACATTTGAAGAACTCATTCTTTGGCCCCATTGTTTCTCTTCCAGACCTACAACAATCCATTAATGGAGGGCAAAAATATGACTAGGGTTTCATAGTAGAGGGAGAGAGAAGTTGAAAGAAGAGAATGAATAATTTTCAAAATTTAGAAACCTTGCCCCTTAACCCTAATTTCAAATTAGGGTTAGGGTTGTGCAAGATGAGAATATAGGGTATGTGCAAGATCATGGGGGCCGAAAAGTGGCGATGTGAAAAAATCCACTTTTCACTCGTCCAAAACTGCATGAAAACATTTGTTGACTTTTTAGTAGGCCTGGGTGTTAGTACACCTAGGCAAACCTAACACTAAAGTACAAGCCTAATTGGGTACATGATATTTTCGGGTACATGATTTTTTTAGGTAACTAAAAATATCAGGTACCCGAAAATATCAGGTACCCAATTTTTTCGAGTACCTAAAAAAATTGGGTACCCAAAACCTGTGGCATAAATCAAAATCCGCAAGCTGCTTTCCTCATTTCTCTCAACATTTTAGGTTTGGAAAATGACTAGATATATCCTATACACAATTTTTTTGGGCACCTGATTCCTCCAACAACAAATTCGACTCCACAATTTATCCGGTAAGTAAATTCTTGCTATATCTGGATTAATTTTTTTCATTTTCATGTTAAATGTAGTTTTTTTGGTAAAATTAGGGTTTTGTATTGATTTTTTTAATAATATATGAAATCAATTTGGAATTTATATTTGTATATTATTTAATCAGGCATGGCTGACAACAATGAAGATAATAACCCTCCCCCACCAAATAATGATCCCCAAAACAATCCAGAACCGCTTCAAAACCTTCAATCTTTAGAGGATTTGATACAAGAGAATTTGAACACTATACGAGGCTTCAAAAACACATATAAGAATATACCTACATTAGCTCCTATGCTTGCCACCCTAAACGACACCCTTACGCAGCAACATAATGCTGCTCTTCATTGGCGTGATGATATGCGCACCCAATTTGATAACGGGCTTGACCATGATGGGATTGCTTCTCTTAATATAACTAAGGAAGATATAGCCTCCCTTTTTGTTAATCCTAAAACTGGATTAAAATTTGACCCCAAAAAGCCAAAATTATCAATAAAATGGTGCACAAATGAAGTAATGCGCACACACTTTTGGGATCGCTAGTGGATGGTTTTTGATAAACCACCCCATAGCAATTTGGAGCTCCCTTTCTATTTCATAAAAAAATTGTATGCTAAGTTTGTGCTTGGTCACAATGTTAATTATTGGAGCATGAGGCCCAACGTGGGCGTAGGCGGAGGAGCTCCTCAGATTAGGCCATTTTCCCAGTGCAAAAAGGCCACTACCTTTGTCCCCCCACTGATGTCGCATACCCTCCTCCAGTGCAGCATCCTGATATCATTGCAGAGGCTACCTCACAGAGTATTAAGGTCATTCACATGTTAAGTGATCAGTTGATCACGCAGACCAGGTCATTGTTGCCTCCTGGTGTGGATCATGCTGGTGCATCGACATCTAGCAGCAGTTCACATGTATGCAGAGCCATGGAGTCATGTTGATACGGTAAGAGTAAACATTATAAATAAATCTGTCACATGACTTATTTAATTTAAAAATAATTTATTTATTTATATTAGTTTTAATGACTGCATGCACTAATGTATATATATTTGGTCCATTTATGTTCAGTCGATGATAGAGGAAGAGTTGAGGCAGGTGGATGACTCCACACTTTTGGCCATTTCATTTGGCCTTGACACCTATATGGTATATTATAAATTATGT